>OZ025256.1:7800130-7999190 GCA_964019135.1 Arenicola marina | reverse complement strand
GGTAAGACGAGTGTTTAAAGTTGGGGGTTGGTGCCGGACCTTAGCGTGGGCAACCAACTAACTGCCATCGGAGCACTAAAATAATCCGTTGTTCTTTTCTACCCACATTTTTTTTTTTTTTTGCTTTTTTTTTGTTTGTTTTTCTTTTAAATACTGAAAGGGCATGTTTCCTCCTTGTGCTCGCTTTTTGTTCAGTTAAAGACACCCGCGCTGTTCGCGACATATCAGAACAAAAATTCGATTGTCTTGTTCATACATGCAGAAAGCTCCGTCGATAAAATTTCCTAGGCGAAAGTGAGGACTAGAGCGACATCTAACGCGAGAGTGGTAGTGGTAGGAACTTCCGGTGCAGTGTGGTATGGCAGGAGATTCGAATTGGACGCGGCGGAACGAACATACGGGCATTCACTAACCTTTTGTTGACCTATATCAGCACGGGGCACGGGGTACACACCGCCAAGTAATGATATTATCATCGCATACCAACCACGACAGAAAATGAATGGAAGCGTCAGAGTACGCAAACTACACCGGGGCGAATTGCAACGACGACCTCGTAAGGAAGGGCACCATACCACTAGTATTATATAAATATATATTTATATATACACTGTATATATATAGATAACTGCCTTACAAAAGGGGACAGATTCACTTCACTGGAAGCGCAAAGCATACACCCGTTGGGCCCACGACGGTGGTTCTCTTATTATTCGGTATTTAGGCATCCAGTTTGAAAGCCCCGACGGAATCCTATTCTCCTCTGCCTTCTGCGTGACCACGGCTACCGCTGATAGATTTACACTTGACCCACTAGACAGTGTAAGTCCGTGCTTAAGCTAGACAGTTTGTGTTCAACAGTGGATTTCACGCGTCATTAACGGGACTTGTTGCTGTCTCTAGGCTGAGCAAAGGTGACGTAATAACATTGCTTCGACCATACATCACACGCTTCACGCGCACGTGGCTATCGCTCCCCCTATTATCGCTCGGATAACATACTCGGTATAATGCAGTCCTTCGACACGCTGCAGCGATTCACAACTGTACACAGTTAACTCTCACACACACATCAGACGACGAGTATCCCACACAGAGAAATCCTTACAACTGTCAACAATACGTTTACTGTAGGAAAACATCTAGCAGTCTGGGACAGTCCAGCGTAACTATACGTACAACACGCAACGTCAACCTTCCACACGGACTGTTCAAACAGCTTCCCAGCATGGCACTCCAGTAGTTCAATTGCTGTAGGGTAACTAACGAACCGGCGGGCGACAGGACAAGGTACGGGGTGGGGTAGGATGGGGTCGGGTAGGATGGGGTGGCGTGGGGGTCGGGTGGGGTAGGATGGGGTGGGGTAGGATGGGGTGGAGTAGGATGGGGTGGGGTAGGATGGGGTGGCGTGGGGGTCGGGTGGGGTAGGATGGGGTGGGGTAGGATGGGGTGGGGTCGGGTGGGGTGGGATAGGATGGGGTGGGGTCGGGTGGGGTAGGATGGGGTGGGGTAGGATGGGGTAGGATGGGGTGGGGTAGGATGGGGTGGGGTAGGATGGGGTGGCGTGGGGGTCGGGTGGGGTAGGATGGGGTGGGGTAGGATGGGGTGGGGTGGGATGGGGTGGGGTAGGATGGGGTGGGGTAGGATGGGGTGGGATGGGGTGGGGTAGGATCGGGTGGGGTAGGATGGGGTGGGGTAGGATGGGGTGGGGTAGGATGGGGTGGGGTCGGGTGGGGTAGGATGGGGTGGGGTAGGATGGGGTGGGGTCGGGTGGGGTAGGATGGGGTGGGGTAGGATGGGGTGGGGTCGGGTGGGGTAGGATGGGGTGGGGTGGGGTGGGGTGGGAAGCAGGAGATGCTTCAGGAAGAGGAAGTTGCTTAACTTCTTGGGGTGCACTCAGGACAGTGTTAGGGCCTGATGTAGCAGGGGACCCAGGTACCCCCACCCCGACCACGGACAGGGACCTTACTGTACCAAGCAATCACTTCCGCCAATAGACGATAAATAGCGAATAAACATGATCACATTACGTGGCCCGTCCATCATTTCATTACATCAACAAAAAAGTTGCGGGACCGGGCGGGGTGGGGCGGGGCGGGGAGGGGCCGTGTCAGCGGGGATGGGGCGGGGCGGGGAGGGGCGGTGTCAGCGGGGATGGGGCGGGGCGGGGAGGGGCCGTGTCAGCGGGGATGGGGCGGGGCGGGGAGGGGCCGTGTCAGCGGGGATGGGGCGGGGCGGGGAGGGGCCGTGTCAGCGGGGATGGGGCGGGGTGGGGCGGGGGGGGGAGGGGCCGTGTCAGCGGGGATGAGGCGGGGCGGGGAGGGGCCGTGTCAGCGGGGATGGGGCGGGGTGGGGCGGGGCGGGGAGGGGCCGTGTCAGCGGGGATGGGGCGGGGCGGGGAGGGGCCGTGTAAGCGGGGATGTTGCGGGGCGGGAGCGGGGAGAGGCGGTGTCAGCAGGTGTGGGGCGCGACAGGGGCGGGTAGGGGCCGTGTCAGCGGGGATGAGGCGGGGCGGGGGCGGGGAGGGGCGGTGTCAGCGGGGATGAGGCGGGGCGGGGGCGGGGAGGGGCGGTGTCAGCGGGGATGAGGCGGGGCGGGGGCGGGGAGGGGCGGTGTCAGCGGGTGTGGGGCGCGACAGGGGCGGGGAGGGGCCGTGTCAGCGGGGATGAGGCGGGGCGGGGAGGGGCGGTGTCAGCGGGGGTGGGGCAGGAGAGGGCGGTGCGGGGTGGAGCTGAGCGCGGGGGTAGCGAGGAAGGGAGGGGGACCGGTAAAATAACGCCAGCCATATCTATACAATGGCGCTTGGTATAATTAAGTACTTGCACCCACTCGATGATCGATATCAGAGTGACATTCCGCGACTCGCAACAGCTAAATATGGAAGATAATTGAAAGTATAATACACATTTCATCAATAATTTTTCAATCCCGCATAAAACATAAAAACCGTATTTGAATTTCAATAACTTCAACATCAATGAAGAAAAAAAACCCACAAAACGCAAGCCGATATAGATATATATATAAATAAAATACAACCGGCCGCCTGTTTACATTGGTAAGTTCACGTCACGTGACTGGCGCCCCCTTGCGGGGGTTTGGCGATCATGGCGCCATGGCGTGAGAGAGAGAGAGATAAGTCAAGAGTTCATCGGCCGCTCAGCCAGCCACCCTTACCAAAAATACCCCGATGTTGTTTTTTTTCTCCACTGGCGCATGCAGGAACTAAATGTTTGGCAAACAGTCCAGTGATTCCTGGCGATGTCTGTGCCCCCCGTGGCGGCGTGCACACCCCCCCCCCTCCCCACCTGGTAGCGTGGCGGGGCGCCCGCCCGGGGGAGTGTCAAGTCGTTGACGTCGTCCACTGGCTGCAGTTGTAATAAATACCCCGGCTGAGGTTCCCGCGAGAGGGCGCTGGCGATGTAATGTTGAGGGGGCGGAGGGGTGGAGGAGGTGGTGGTGGTGGGGTGATGATGACGTTGATGCGTGATGAGAACGAGGTGGCGCTTCCTAGACGCGCGTATAACCATGGAAACGGCCCAGACCATGGCAACGGCGGCGTCACTTTCAACAACCCGACGGCTGCGATCGGCCACGACCACGCAAGCGTAGTTGTGACGTCATAGCACGTGTTAGTGACGTCATGGCGCGTGTGGGTGACGTCATGGCGCGCGTGGATGACGTCATAGCGCCGGTTGATGACGTCATCGCGCCGGTGTGTGACGTCACGAGCGGCGATGGTGGTTACAGGCGGTGACGATAATCAAGCCACGCGACATACAGCGACGAGTCGGGGGGAAGGGTGGGTCTGTGGAGAGAGGAGAGGAGGCCGTCTGTATATCGTCCCCCCCCCCCACCCCCACCCATCTCCTCATCCTCTTCCTCGTTCCCGCTGGCCACCACCTCTGTGTGTAAAAAGATTGGGTCAGGTCGGCGGCGGACGTGGTTCAAGGCGGGTGCAGGCGATTGTCCACAGCGAGTCACATGATGATGCAACTCCCCTTGTTGCCGTTCTTGAGCTTGAGGCGAGACTTGGGACGGTACTTCTCCAGGAAGCCGAGCTGTTTGGCATTGATGGCTCCCCGCCGCTTGCTGCAACAAAGGTCAAAGGGTCACAGGTCACTTGGGGGTGAAATGTATCATTTTTTTTTATTTGCGTACGATGTTATCCTCGTATTATCACACGCACATTTCATTTCATATCAAGAAATGAAATTTGGGTATTTTTTTTGGGTGTTTCATAAACACAAAATCATAACATGACGTAAATCCTTTATATTTATATGCTTATGTATCAACTAATTCTATTCTTTGAAGTGACTGATAAGCCCAAGGATGGCTGGGTACATGTTCCCTGGTATTTTGTTCTTTTCAATATGTAACACTACCAAGTGACTATAATAAAAAATATATTATATCTATCTATCTATCGCAGAACTCGGAACTCCAATACAGAGACTGGTCAGGCAGCCCCCCCCCCCCCACCCCCCCTCGACAGAATCCGACAATAAGACTGATCCACACTAAAACACTAAGCCCCGCCCACGCTTGAGTCCTTTTGCCTTAATCGCGAGTATGAAATTGATAATCATAGCCAATGATCGTTTGTCCGACATAACACTCGTAAAAGACCTTTTTTCACCACATGATTGGCTAAAAGCAGCAGTGACGTCAGTGAATGATTGACAGCCCGGATCGGTCTATTGGAGAGGTTCTCGGCATTACTCACGTCCGGATTAGCGTTACAGCGTCTTCATACTTCAGCCCTAACTCGATCAGTGCGAGGGCGACAAGAACAGGAGCTCTGAAACCGACACGTGCAAAGTATGACAGGGCGTCTGAAACCGACACGTGCAAAGTATGACAGGGCGTCTGACACAGACACGTGCAAAGTATGACAGGGCGTCTGAAACAGACACGTGCAAAGTATAACAGGGTGTCTGAAACAGACACGTGCAAAGTATGACAGGGCGTCTGAAACAGACACGCGCAAAGTAAGACAGGGCGTCTGAAACAGACACGTGCAAAGTATGACAGGGCGTCTGACACAGACACGTGCAAAGTAAGACAGGGCGTCTGAAACAGACACGTGCAAAGTATGACAGGGCGTCTGAAACAGACACGCGCAAAGTAAGACAGGGCGTCTGAAACAGACACGTGCAAATTAGGACAGGGCGTCTGAAACAGACACGTGCAAAGCATGACAGGGCGTCTGAAACAGACACGTGCAAAGTATGACAGGGCGTCTGAAACAGACAAGCGCTCAAATCTAAATCTTCATTTCGCACTACAGAAATGCAGTTAATCTTAAATTTACTTCATATATGTGGTTATTGACAGAAGATAAAATAGCTCCATATCTTTCTGCTTAAATCGCGACCAACCATAGAGACAATACTATACTCGACATCAAAATTAAAAAAAATTGAATCACAGGACATAATTTATCAAATTGATAAGTTTGTCCGTATTATATATCTAGAATATTTTGTACTTTCGCAATAAATATAATTTTTTCAACAAAATATAAAAATGAATACAAAAATATATCTTTAATCTAAATAAACAAATACACAAATTCATGTAATTTGCGACCAGCTGATATATCTAAGGCCCCTCGAATATGTTGTACTTTTGCGATAAATAATATTCAAAAATTATAAAAAAATAAATACAAAAATAAATCTTTAATCTAAGTAAGCTGCTCACCTGCCCAGGCCGGCCACACAGTGCACCGCCACGCAGCACGCCGGATCCTCGCGGAACCGGTTCTTCAGCAGGTTGAACCACTGTTCGACTATCACATCGGGGGGCGCGGTGCCGTCGTCAAAGGCCCAGTCCTGGGGGGGCGGGGGGGAGATCAGTTAGTGACAATGCTGCATTGATTCATATATATTTATACATAACGTGTCGCCTATCGGCTTCAGTTATGGAAACAAAGCCAGGAACTTTTCAGCCTCAGTTACAGTGACAATGCTGCAACGATTCACATATATAATTAACACATGTCGCGTGAAATTTAGTCTCATTCACAGTGACAATGCTTCATGGATTCATATATATATATAAAGAAGACGTGTCGCCTATCGGCTTCAAGTATGAATGAATGCAAAGAAAGGAATTGAGTGAGCAAATATATATAAAATAACATCAGTTGACGCTAACTCAGGTGTAGGTAAGTGAGATTTAGTCTCATTCACGGAGACAATGCTACATGTGTTGACATATATTCATATACAGAATACATGTTGCGTACCGGAGATAAATGCAAAGAAAGGAATTGAGTGCGTAAATAGACATAAAATAACATCAATAGACTGTTCCATTTACGCCAGGCGACATCTATCGTCAAACATAGACACTGCGTGTTTCGGGTTAGAAAACCGATTCTCGCATTCTTTACCATGCATGCGTATGGAGTTTGTTCAGGGGCTGGCTTCAACGTTTCTTTTGTCAGTGGTAGGTTGACTCTATGGTATTATTATTCACAGAACACACAAGATGCCTCTATAAACTTTCCTGTAAGCATTATATTATATAATGGAATTACAGCATATATTTCACTAGATTAAAACAAGTTTAACAGTCCTAGTTGTTAGACTCCCCGTTCGACATTGCTATGCAACAAGGCTCGGGTCACCAGAGTGCACTCAGATTCGCATTAAAAAGACAGTGTACACTGATCCATATCATCGCTTTATAACAAGTTATAATCTGTACAAATCGGGTACCAAGTTATGTATTCTGTACAATATATATTCCTGACTTAGATTTTTAATATATCTAGACAGAATAGATGCCAGAACGATCATTTTTTGCCGCACTGAAGAACAGCAGCAAACCGGGAATATCCACGAACGTCTTTCCATTCGCCGGTTGGCATTTATATCAGCTATTTTCTCGGCTTACATGCCTCTGTCTCGTTCTCAAAATGGTATCATTTGACAGTCAAGATATTAATCTGTACAAAGTGGGTTTTTGATTTTAGAAACCACCCGGTTAATCCATGATAAACTGTTGACAATGATACAGCTATAAGTCAGTACCCGCCTTCTATGTGCTACGCAGCGCGGCGAGAGCTAGCGTTCACCCGAAAAACACGCGCCTGGCAGAATTCCACCAACAGTCTATAGACAGTGGGAATATTTTTAAGCAGAACATGTATGTCATATCGTACTTAGTGAGAGTCATAGTGAGACATCAATAAACATGCCGATTAAAACCGAGACATCCGGAAATGTCCCATCAAACCGGGACAAACCGAATATCACGAATAAAATGGCGACGTCGCGAAATATATCTAGATCAGAACAGGGACATGCCGACATATTCCGATCAGAACCCGGACATCCCGAATTGACCCTATCGGAAACGGCACATACCCAATTGACCCTATCGGAATCGGGACATACCGAATTGACCCTATCGGAATCGGGACATACCGAATTGACCCTATCGGAATCGGGACATACCGAATTGACCCTATCGGAATCGGCACATACCGAATTGACCCTGCCGGAATCGGGACATACCGAATTGACCCTGCCGGAATCGGGACATACCGAATTGACCCTATCGGAATCGGGACATACCGAATTGACCCCGCCGGAATCGGGACATCCCGAGTTGTCAGGACTTCTAATTCGGTTTCAATTCGGCATAACAGTCCAACCATGGAACGCGCCAAAAAACCTTCAACGGGAATTAAATGGGGATGAACGAACAATGCCCCAGAAGCAGGTGCCAGGGCACGAATCCTCGACCTGTTGGTATGCAGCTCAGCCCGCTTACCGCTTGAAACCGAGGCAGGCTCCATGATAAGCGACAAGCAAGGAGCCGGGATATGTTCAGGGATTATTGCGGATTAGTCGGGGTATTGAATGGTTTTGTGTATTCACTGTACGTCCAGCTGATTCTGCAATCGTGTGGCCGACAATCAGAATCTTCACCTATGTGTTACCGTGTAAGTGTTCACACAGGTCTGCGCGTTGTTTGATCGGCGATACATTGTCGTCATAATGCGCCCAACTCGCCCACGTTCGAACCAGTGTGCAAATCTCACAGATTCTGGTGACAGTGATAACCGGCACCCAGATTAAGGTAAGCTATCCATAATAAGCCTCGGCGATTTTGAGCAGACCTCGGTAAACATCGGCAAACATCGGCGGGTTGTAGCCCTGAGATTTTACGCAGTCTTAATGGACAAAGCACGAATAAAACACAGCAAAAGTAGTCGTGACATAGCATCGTATAAGCATCGGCGATTTAGGAAAGATCTCGGTAAACATCGACAAACATCGGCGGGTGTCAGTAAAAAGGGGAATCCCTAACTCGTTACGTCATTCACATGGGAATCCCCAATTCGTGACGTCATTCACAGGGTATTTCCCCGAGAATGGCTATTCGTGATAAATTCGGAAAATTCAAGAAAAAAACATAGAGAAAACTTGTAAATAGTTCAGAAAAGATTCGTGTAGATCATAATTATATCGGAGACCATTATATATAACCGGATTTATTAAAATGTGAACACAAGGCGTAAATTACTGATAATTTGTGTGACATAAGCTGCGCTAAAAAATATTTGTGAAATAACATTGTCAAGCTTCAGGACGTGTTTCTCGGGAAATTTGCACGGCTACCTATATTTTTCTTTATTTTTATTACAAGAACGATGTTTTTAGAAGTTTTTAAAAGTGGTTTGGTGGCAAGATTTTAATTTTTGGTGAAATTATAGTCGATTTTGTGAAGGTGGTGATTTCGAACTTTGGCAAAATCTGTCCTGATTTTGCATAATTGCACTTTATTATTACCATTCTGTAATTTTTTGTGGCTACTATTTACATGTGTGAATATCATTCCTGTACTGCACTAGGTTTAAGCTTTCTAAAGAGCTATTACTGATGATAATGACTTAATATTGAGCTGAATTGTAGCAAAATTACATATTCGTGGTAAGTGTCAAGTTTTGGTCATTTTGTATGGGGGCATACTTGGAAAATGGAGAATATTTTTTTAACGGGACGGTAAAGTATCCTAAAAATTCACCAGAAGGTGTGTAATTGGGTATACTTTCATAAAATAATCACAAACACAGTTCTTTTACCTTGCTATTATAGGTAGCTTACCTTAAGCGGGTAACGCCACCACCCATTGGCGGCCAGTTATACACGCCCCAATCACAGTCGCAGCCACTCCCTGTCTTCGACTCACCCCGCTAGGGCTCCATTATATCTCTGTTGTCGCCTACTTCCTCAACGCATACATTTTCAGACTCACTCGCCAGGGCGACGCTGCGCAAATTGATAGGAAAAATGCGCCGCGCTTTTCTAAAAACTACCCAGCCTAAGCCTAATAACACCTGGTATCTGGTGAACAAAGGAAAGAGTTCTCCCTCAATTATAACTTTTTATAAAAGGTACAATAAGTATTTTGCTGTATTCCCCCAACCGATAGCAGCGGTAAAAGCGGAGCTTGCGTTGCGCCACCGTGCGGGGAGATTGAGCCCCAGTCACAGCCAAAGCCGCAGCCACAGCCACTGGCATCGCCAGATTCACAGCCACAGCCATATTGCAAATGGTCCACATTTCGTATTTCGGAAGAAACAAAACAACAAGTTTTAAGGGGCTAACCAGTAACCCGAGAAACTGTCATTAGCCACACGGAATTGACTAGGACTCACCAAGGAAACCACGTCCGCGACGTTGGCGCAATAAACCGCAGAAGCGGTCGCCATGGCAACCACTGATGGCGCACGTAACTGTTTTCACGTGGCAATGAGAAAGTTAAGACGGGCGTCGCGGCGGGATAGGCTGAGGGAGGGGGTGGGGGGGTGGGGGTGGGGCGGACGGAGGGTGTCGGATAGAGGGGAGAGGGGGGGGGGGATACGATTACTCTGCTACCTGCAGCCACGTGCCGTTCTTCTGACGATATAAATATGCAAACACGTGACCCATTTGCTGTCGTAGCTGTGGTTTGGTTGAGGTCGGCCTCGTGGCAGGCAACGGGTGGTGGGTGCAGTTAACATGGTTAATGATAGGTCGGAAAAAAAAACAAGACAGCATTAAGCTAAAGGACCTAATTGGACAGGTAATAATTTCCAAGTAGCCTACAATGAAATGGGTTTGATGAAACATGCCCCCCACCTCCCCCCGTCGATGCCACATGCCTGGTACCAGTGTCGCAGGTAAATGTTGCCTTCAGCGGACTACACAATTCATTTGTAAATAATGAGAAATTGGCGTTGCCATGGCATCCCCAGCGGCTCCCCCAAGATATATATATATATATATATATATATATATATTGCATTAATGAATTGGTTTTCACTTAGTCAAGAGCGGGTTACTTTGGCGAACCTTCGAGGAGAGGACTGATGTGTGGGATGGGACATACCCCCTGCCCCCCCCCCCCCCTCCGCCCGATCCTATGGGGTCTTTAGTCTTTAATAGGTCGCGGCACCAAAGGGGTCTCGGGCTCTAGTCACCTAAGAGCCTCACGGCACGTGGATCGATGGTTCGAGCCCCGCTGTGGCCAGGTCTGTATGGTCGCAGGATAAAGATCCTATGTCATTCTTCGCAAAGAGTAGGGGGTTACCCCGGGGACATGGCTCCACTCTCCCTTCCCTTCTCCCATTGATGCGATATTACCAAAAGTGGTTAAAGCTGCTGAATATATACAACCAAGCAGCCAAGACCGGATTACTTTAACGAACCTTCGAGTAAAGGACTGATGTGTGGAATGGGACAATTTGGTATATCCCGGTTCTCAGCGAAACAATTTCTTATATCCCGGTTCTGAGCTTGACAATTTGGTATATCCCGGTCTTGATCGGAACAATTTGGTATATCCCGGTTCTGATCGGGACAATTTGGTACATCCCGGTTCTGATCGGGACAGTTTGGTACATCCCGCTTCTCAGCGAAACAATTTGGCATATTCCGGTATTGATCGGGACAATTTAGTATATCCAGGTTCTGATAGGGACAATTTAGTATACCCCGGTTCTGATTTGGCTAATTTGTTATAGCCCGGGTCTGATCGGGCCAAGTTGGTATATCCTGGTTTTGGTCGTGCCAATTTTCGTATATGCCGGTTCTGATCGGCACATTTGCAGATGTCCCGGTTATGCGCGGATGCTCCACTCACCAAGACTTCGATGCCCTCCTGTTGGAGGCGGTCCGTACGGTAGGTCGGGTCACACACCCGCACCACGTCGTGGGCATTATGACGCTTCAGCTCCTGCAGGAAACAGACCAGGGGACGGGTAATTAACATGGTGATCAACGTGATGGAAAGGGACAAGGGGACAGATAAATAACATGGTAATCAACGTGATGGAAACATACCAGAGGACAGGAAATTAACATGGTAATCAACGTGATGGAAACAGACCAGGTGACAGGTAATTAACATGGTAATCAACGTGATGGAAACATACCAGAGGACAGGAAATTAACATGGTAATCAACGTGATGGAAACAGACCAGGTGACAGGTAATTAACATGGTAATCAACGCAAAGGAAACAGACCAGGAGACCGGTAATTAACATGGTAATCAACGTGATGGAAACAGACCAGGGGACAGGTAATTAACATGGTAATCAACATGATGGAAACATACCAGGGGACCGGTAATTAACATGGTAATCAACGTGATGGAAACAGACCAGGGGACCGGTAATTAACATGGTAATCAACGTGATGGAAACAGACCAGGGGACCGGTAATTAACATGGTAATCAACGTGATGGAAAGAGACAAGGGGACAGATAATTAACATAGTAATCAACGTGATGGAAAGGGACAAGGGGACAGGTAATTAACATGGTAATCAACGTGATGGAAAGAGACAAGGGGACGGGTATTTAACATAGTAATCAACGTGATGGAAAGGGACAAGGGGACAGGTAATTAACATGGTAATCAACGTGATGGAAAGAGACCAGGGGACAGATAATTAACATAGTAATCAACGTGATGGAAAGGGACAAGGGGACAGGTAATTAACATGGTAATCAACGTGATGGAAAGAGACAAGGAGACGGGTATTTAACATAGTAATCAACGTGATGGAAAGAGACCAGGGGACAGGTAATTAACATGGTAATCAACGTGATGGAAAGAGACAAGGAGACGGGTAATTAACATAGTAATCAACGTGATGGAAAGAGACCAGGGGACAGGTAATTAACATGGTAATCAACGTGATGGAAAGAGACAAGGGGACAGGTAATTAACATAGTAATCAACGTGATGGAAAGAGACCAGGGGACAGGTAATTAACATGGTAATCAACGTGATGGAAAGAGACAAGGGGACGGGTAATTAACATGGGAGAGACAAGGGGACAGGTAATTAACATGGTAATCAACGCAAAGGTCAAAGCTACTCTCGAATGTTATTATAATCAGGGTATTAACCAGAGACCCGCCTGCCCGCCGGATGGGCGGTCAGTTTCAATTTGGGCGAGCAGATTTTCAATTTTGCTTACCCGCCGAAAAAAGGCCTTTTTGTCAGGAGGTTTAGAAGAAAATCACACTTGTGAATGACATTGATAACTACTTTTGTTTATAGAATTGTAGAATACAATCTCAACATGCAACCTTATCGGTTAGCACCATGTTGTGTGTGTACACTGAACACTTTTTTCTACCAGCCAAAATATTGGCTGGCAAAAAAAATCTGGCTAATCCCCTTATTATATTTATAATTCTCGCGAATCTTTTTCATAGAAAACAACCGCTCGGCTACTTTCGTTTTAATGATGAGCCAAAAAGCCTGAGCTATAGGTAACTTATGATTGTGGAGAATGGCCACAATCAATTACCAGCTACCGTTAGCCCTGTAAAGGGAGTAAGCTATCCATGTTTTATTCTGATCGCGTTATGACCTTCAACATCGATGACATGTGGAGTGCATGGGTGGGGGGAGTATGGTGGGGGGGGGGGGCAGAGTATGGGAAGGCAGATAGTATGGGGACGGCGCATATATTATGGAGGGAGAGAGTATGGGAGGTAGAGTATGGCGGGCCGAGAGTATAGAGGACCGAGTTTGGTTGGGGGGAGGGGGGGGGGGCAAAGCATGAGGGGGCAGACCGTAAGGGAGGGGGCACATGGTATGTGGAGGTATGTGGAAGGTAGGGGCGGATAGGTGGGGGCAGGGAGGTAGGGCAGGGAGGTAAGGGCAGGGAAGTGGGGGCTGGGAGGTAGAGACGAGGAGGTCAGGGCAGGGAGGTGGGGCAGGAAGGTAGGGGCAGGGAGGCGGGGCAGGGAGGTGGAGGCAGGGAGGTAAGGGCAGGGAGGTAGGTATGGGGAGGTAAGGGCAGGGAGGTGTGGGCAGGGAGGTGTGGGCAGGGAGGTGGGAGCAGTGAGGTGGAGGCAGGGAGGTAGGGGCAGGGAGGTGGGGACGGGGAGGTAGGGGCGGGGAGGTAGGGGCAGAGAGGTGGAGGCAGGGAGGTGGGGGCACGGAGGCAGGGGCAGGCAGGTAGCGGCAGAGAGCTGGAGGCAGGAAGGTGGGGCAGGGATGGGTGGGCAGTGATGTGGGGGCAGGGAGGTATGGGCAGGAAGGTGGGGGTAGGGAGGTAGGGGTAGGGAGATAGGGGTAGTGAGGTGGGGGCAGGGAGGTGTGGGCAGTGATGTGGGGGCAGGGAGGTACGGGCAGGGAGGTGGGGGCAAGGAGGTAGGGGCAGGGAGGTGGGGGCAGGGAGGTAGGGGCAGGGAGGTGTGGGCAGGGAGGTAGGGGCAGTGATGTGGGGGCAGGGAGGTACGGGCAGGGAGGTACGGGCAGGGAGGTAGGGGCAGTGAGGTGGGGGCAGGGAGGTAGGGGCAGGGAGGAGGGGAAGGGAGGTGTGGGCAGGGAGGTAGCGACGGGGAGGTGGGGGCAAGGAGGTAGGGGCAGGGAGGTGTGGGCAGTGAGGTGTGGGCAGGGAGGTGGGGGCAGTGAGGTGGAGGCAGTGAGGTGGGGGCAGTGAGGTGGGGGCAGTGAGGTAGGGACAGTGAGATAGGGGCAGGGAGGTGGGGGCAGGGCGGTGGGGGCAGTGAGGTGGGGCAGTGAGGTGGGGGCAGTGAGGTAGGGACAGTGAGGTAGGGGCAGGGAGATGGGGGCAATGCTGTGGGGGCAGTGAGGTGGGGGCGGTAGGCAAATGATCTTCACCGATCCGGGAAGTTACAAATGCCGGAAGGCGACTCCGTGAACGTGGCTGTCCGTGGCCTGGAGGGAGGAAGTTGGGAATCCCCTGTGTCACTCTGCACCCAGTGGCGACTGCTGTACACCACTGGACGACTACACTTCGTCCCCTCGCCGCATGGTAAACAACAATATCAAATACCACAAGGCCAGGATACGACAAGAAAGGGTCCACTTACATTCCACTTACCCCCCACCCCCCTTTGCCCGTGTAGAATTTCAATGCGTCATCGTCACCCCCATAGGGGCCTGGTGTGTAACGCGGTGGGCTATTATGGATTGGGCTAAGTGGTAGGCCAGCAGTTGGCGCGTGGGGTCGAATCCCAACTGTGCAAATATATGCGTTTGCGCAGGATAAATATCCAATAACTTTCTTCGCAAACAGTAGGGGAGTTACTCCCGAAGACGTGGCTCCTCTCTACTCCCACCCTTCCCTTATTCCCGATATGACATACGCCCAGAAGGTTAAAGCGTCCTACTTAACCAACCATCTTTCATGAGAGAGAGACCACTCTCTCACTGACTCACCTCTATGTACTTGTCTATGGAGTTGTCCGTCGGTCGGTCTGTAATCAGAAATCTCATGTTCTTGAACTCGATCTCAGCGGGTTCGGGCTTTCGCGACTTCATTTTGGCGGTTTTTTCTCGCGGCTGCCTGAACCACTGTCAGTTGTAGTATGCGTGCAGGGACTGATCCTCTGTGAATCCGAGCGTTACAAAAAATACTAAAGCAATCCAGGTCCAAAGAGCTTATAAGATCTTCCTCTGCCCCTACGTCGTAATCCGTTCCACTCCCGAATTGCAGTCACCACCAAAATTTCGTTACGGCATTAACATGGTGTTGTTACCTCGACTTTCAATATTAGCACACCGATATTATTTTACTGATATGCAGCGGTGGTTGGTTCGCGCTGGTAGCCCAGGCCGCAATGCCAGCCGTAGTCTCACGCAGGGCCTCACAAATTCACCCCCAGGAATCTGAGATTCTCTGGCTGGATTGTGGATATTGTAAAAGCCAACTTTCGTTATAAGTCGCTTCACCTTATTCACGGTAGACTAGACAGTGTCCCCATCTGTGGGCGACGACGGTAAAAAAAAAAGTAGTCGGTAAGGAGAAGGGTGTTGGAGATTGCGAAGATCTTCGAAGAAAGCGATTTGTAACTCACCCACTAATAATATAATCCTAGAAAGAAAACCGCAGTCCTTCTTTTACCAAACGCTTAAAAAAAAGAGAGATTAATAGTCGCTATAGTAGCAGCAGTGGTAGTAATAATGCTGATGTGAGGAAACGAGACTGGCATAGCTTGGAACTGCGCTACTAGTATAGGTCTGTGTGGCGCGATGGACCGCCGTGCGCTGGGCTGTCAACCAGGCGATGACAAAACGATCTTTGGCACGTTACCTAGGTCTACGCTCGCCCCTCAGCTCAGAGGGGGCGGAGGAGGAGGAGGGGGGGGGGGTGGTCAATGACACCAGAATAATGCGCTGATTGCGCAGGATGTTCAACACGAGGAGGTCAAAACCAGGGTTACATAACAATCTCTCCTCTCCGTCCTCAGTGGATTGTTTCCACGGCGACCACGTGACGGGATTACGAAAGTCGCACTTGCAATATATTTCAGTTGACGACGACGATGACGACGGCGATGATGATGATGATGATGTGGGCGATGACGTCACGACGTGTACGATGACGTCACGATGTGGGCGATGACGTCCCGATGTGGGTGATGATGTCACGATGTAGGCGATGACGTCACGATGTTGTCGATGACGTCGCGGTGTGGGCGATGACGTGGTGAGGCCGACTCGAGTGAGTTGGTTGCCGATCTGTTTCCAGGCTGTGCCTTCAATGACCAGATACTTGACTGACTGACAGGCAGACAGGTTGGCCGACCGGGCGAGCGGGCGGGTGAGCGGGTAGACAGGCGATGAAATTTCCTAGGACTTACACGATTATACGTGTTGTGCCTGGCAGTAATCTCCACTGTTGCAAAGGAACTCCATAAATGTAATACCGTACTGGCCGAAGAACTGAAACAGAGAGAACGCGGAAGTGGTTACAAATTAGCGTATTGGTTTCAGTATATCCTTACACGGCAGATCTTCACCAAAGTGTAGAGGATTTACCACCACAGTCCATAGAAGTGTACATCTCCAACTCACGAACGTTAAGAAGTCTCGAATATATATATATATATATCTATACAACCTGCATGCGAATAAAAGGGACGATGATTGTCGTTGCTAAGGACAACCATTGTTAAAAGAAGATGCTAATTTCCGTACAATGCAGGGAGAAAGCTCTGTGTGTCGGGGTTTTGCATTTAGATGAGCAATATTCCGTTACGCCTGCCACTGTGGAAATAGAAATATGCAAACAGTGTAGAGATGACGAGGCTCGGTTTAAGGTCAACTTGAGATGTTTGTAATGCAAAGTGTACCACAACCGATGATCGACCATTTGGACAAAATAAACGCTGCCTCACATCATTGTACTGATACTGACAAGGCATATAATATATAATGTATATAATAAGCTTTCGCTTGGAAGCTCTGCATATCATCAACCAGTGTCAATACCATCTGTGTACGCCTTTGACCTATTTATGTAGAGGCAGCAGTGTCTTTAGAAGCCAGTGTTAGAAATGGTGATGATGATAGGCACAGTTGTGAAATCACATAGGCGCTACAAACTGTACCCAAATATATGCTATTTCCTTCCAAACATGGCCAGGCCTAGTGTGTCATCTTGTAGAAAATAGGACCAAATGACGACAGATACACAGTCCTGGACAAACTTCAACGCTTATTAACATGTACGAAGAATTGGCGAGCATCTTGGGGAAGGCATTCACGGGACACATTGTCAACACGATGTCCCCATAATATTATTGATATATCCCATCCAATATTAACAAAATAAATACAAACAAACACGTTGTAGACACCTTTAAACATCATTTTTTTTTTGAGGTTCCCCTGAAAGGGATGCCATCGAGCAGGGTCACATCCGTGGTTAAGTAAGGCCAAAAAAAGCTGCTGGGACCATGAAAGGACATTTTTGCACTTATCCCTACAGAACGACGATGACAAGGTTTGGTAAAAACTGTCCCCTGTGGGTTCGTACAAATATGGGCTGACGTCAGTACTTTCTTGGTCCCAACATTTTGCTGCGCATAAACTGTTACGCAAAACCGCGATTGCTCCGGGATTTAACAATTCCGTTAGTGTAAGCTAACAGGTATATACGCTGATGTGTACATACATCCTTTGTGTTAGGACAACAACCATCCACAGCGGAACAAACACTGGTAATAAACACGCGGAGATGGTATCTCACCAACTAAATGACGCCGATAAGAGTTGGCTGCCGATCCTTCATCCATGAAAGCCTTTCATCCCTCATCCAACTTAAGACCCCCCTCCCCACTGCACTTCACGGTCACCAGTTCCTCAGGAGCTGTGTGTGATGACGGTCGGGTGCAAGGTATCCCCAACAACAACGCCTTCAGCGCGTAGCGTACGCTGGTCAGGTGGAACGAAAGCCAACCAGAAGCGCGGTCCGAAAGTAGGGTAAGGAACTGACGCACCCAGCCAGCCCAATAAACACTTCCCGTCGCTCCTCCAATGGCGAAGTAGGTCTAGTGGACCGCCGACTGGTCTTGTGGGTTTGGAAGCCAGAGAGAGAGAGAGAAATAGAGAGAGGTAGAGAGGTAGAGAGGTAGAGATACCATCAACCAGACAACACACGACGGGAGGAGGGAAACCAGCGGCCGCGAAAGTGCACCCTGAGCCGGTGTCTGTCAGACACGTCAGCCGATTGTCACCACCAGGCGGCCCTCCCTTTCTGACCAGACGCCCCTCCCCCCCCCCCCACGACCCTCACTCCCCGCACCCCGACCCCCTAACCGCCCAGATCCCTCAGTCGTTGACGACAGCAGACGGAGAGCCGGCTGCCCCTATCCCTTCCCCGCCCTATCACCTCCCGTCAACCACAGCCGTCCCCACCAGGCAGAGAGCAGAGGAAGACATCATATCTTTGCTCAGTCAGTCAGTCAGAGAGAGTCGACGCTCGTCATCCACATCATAAACCCCCCCCCCCTCAGCCACTCCACCCCCGGCATCCACGCACACCCTCAGGCATCATCTCTGCCGCATCATCTCTCAAACAGAACAGGACGGTAAACACCCCTAAGGGTCCCCCCCCCCCCTCCTCCGGCTCGCCTACCCCCACCCACACACCTATCCCCAAAGGCATCATCTCCGCTACATCGCGTCCCGGCCAGAGGGACACTGGAATCCACCCCCCCCCACCCAACACCCCACCCGACAAACCTGCCCTCTCTACATATCTGGTGTCGCATATCTAGCATTTTGTAAACTTGAAGGTATTCAAGCGGCTGCGGATTGCACCGAATGGCCGCAAACAACACACCTTTTCACGGCTCACATTCGGTCGCACAGGTAAGTCTCCCTCGCGCCGTGTCACTCCATCCCTATCCCCCCCCACCCTTCCTACGCGTCCCTCCTTCACTCCCCCGCCCACTTACCGCACACGCAACATACCAAATCTACATTCTGCGTGTAAACGAATTCTGGACTTGGCGGCGAAGGAAACAGCACTGCTCATCAGCACACATACTACTCTTTTCATTATAATTCATACATGCGAAGGGTTGCAGAGGAATCAGCGATCTCCCGGCCGAGGGCGTTACGCTTACGCCATAGTCCCTCTGCCCCACGTCAAATTTAACCATCAGAATTATCCTTCATTGGATTGGCAGTTTGGCAGTTTGCCCTCAAATACACCGCTGTGTAGCATTTACTGTGGTGCTGGTACCGTACGGGACGAATTCATTCGAGTTTGATTAATTAGAAGCCATTTTACATTCGAACTATGTCTTCGAGTTCGATTGAGGTCAAAGTCGTGCAGCGTTTTAAACTCTTGACCCCGTGTTATTTTGAAATATGATTTCGCTTAACTTTTCGATTGTGATCATTCGACAACGGAATGTTCTTATTTTTCAAATTCTGCATAGAAAATTCAATATTCGATAAAAACTGCACTCGATTCGTGACCCCAACACCGTTGAGGTCAACTGTGAGGTGGGCGGTTACGTAGGGCAGAGATGATGTGAGGGACGAGCTGGCACAGTGAGGAATCAGGTGTGCGCAGAACAGTTACGGTATGTCGCTGGCCGATGTCAGGCAACAGTTACGGCATGTCGCTGGTCAATGTCAGGCAACAGTTACGGCATGTCGCTGGCCAATGTCAGGCAACAGTTACGGCATGTCGCTGGCCAATGTCAGGCAACAGTTACGGCATGTCGCTGGCCAATGTCAGGCAACAGTTACGGCATGTCGCTGGTCAATGTCAGGCAACAGTTACGGCATGTCGCTGGCCAATGTCAGGCAACAGTTACGGCATGTCGCTGGCCAATGTCAGGCAACAGTTACGGCATGTCGCTGGCCAATGTCAGGCAACAGTTACGGCATGTCGCTGGCCAATGTCAGGCAACAGTTATGGCATGTCGCTGGCCAATGTCAGGCAACAGTTACGGCATGTCGCTGGCCAATGTCAGGCAACAGTTACGGCATGTTGCTGGCCAATGTCAGGCAACAGTTACGGCATGTCGCTGGCCAATGTCAGGCAACAGTTATGGCTTGTCGCTGGCCAATGTCAGGCAACAGTTATGGCATGTCGCTGGCCAATGTCAGGCAACAGTTACGGCATGTTGCTGGCCAATGTCAGGCAACAGTTACGGCATGTCGCTGGCCAATGTCAGGCAACAGTTACGGCATGTCGCTGGCCAATGTCAGGCAACAGTTATGGCATGTCGCTGGCCAATGTCAGGCAACAGTTACGGCATGTTGCTGGCCAATGTCAGGCAACAGTTACGGCATGTTGCTGGCCAATGTCAGGCAACTTGGTGTAGGAATATCATTCAGCGCATTCAGGAAAATAAGTAAGCTACAGACAGCATCATGGTGATTGGGAAATCAAGATTAGCCCAATTGGTTGGTTGTTAACGAGAGACACTGCAACCTAATTATGTCCATAATGGTTATGCTGCGTCAATGGAGAATAGAACGTTGGTGGTTTAGGCCACTCTTGTGTATATAATGGCTACATGGAGTGCGGGGGGGGGGGGGGGTACCCTTTCCGATCTCAGCGATTGGCACCCAGGAATTCTTTCAGATTCGCGATTAGCTGTTGGTAATTTTTGGGGATCGTTATCCGTACAACTCCTGGTTCAACGCGAAGACCCTTTGCTTTTTTACCGCGATCCGTTATCGCAGTCTGTGAATTCCTTGATATTCGCGATATCACTTTTAAGTTGCGTTTTTCGCGCCCGGTCTTCAACAGTCCTCATCTTCGAGATTGGGGTTAGGCGAAACACGTCCCAGACGCAGGTGCCAGGGCGCGAACCATCGACCTGTGCGTCTGCAGCTTGGCCTGCTTACCAACTGATCAATCTGGAGAGACTCAAAGGGAATGATCGGATTGGAGGCCGGAACTCTCGACTTTAATGCTAGAAGGACATGGGATCTATATTGCGCGCGGACATTGCCTGTCGCACAGTGGGCGCGAACCCCCGACCTCCGGGTACACCCCCGTCTCCACGTGTCTGACATGAACAAAGACACCGCACGTGTATGTAGATACATCCGCAATAAACTAATACACTATTAGGGTTACTCCGTACCAAACATCTTAGGCCAGTTTCTAAATATTTATATCATATCGACCCATAACAAGTCAACAATCGTTGCCATGACTGCGGCGCGCGCTATGACGTAACAATGCGGAGCCCACAAATCAACGGCAACAGCCGCGAGCCTACATAAACGGCACACATTTCATCCCCCATCTCCCCTCCCCCCCCCCCCCCCTCCACACTTCCTTCACCCCCGGGGTGTGGCGGGCACTAACAGACCGACAAGTCACGTAGCCCCAACCACGTGACCTCAGCAGCTGCGTCACGTGGTGCCGCGGTCAGGGGATAATAAGGACACCAGAGACCAATTTCGTTGCGGCGGAAATAATTAACGATTGATATTATAATATGGATGCATAAACCGTGATTTAAGAAGAGTCCTTTAATTTCTTTTATTTCGATGATATTATTATCAATAATTATCTTATTATGATTGTTCTTCTACTAATCATTATTATCATTATTATAATATTATTATTGCATGCAGTAATATTCACAATTGCCATAAATCAGCTCTCAGGTTAAGCAAGTTTTATGGCGTACCCTGGTGGATGCCCAGCGCTTCCCCCGCCCTCAAACCAGCTTCGATCCTTATTATAGTGTGATAGAAAGACAGACGCTGCGCCGTGACTGCGGGCGACTGCCAGCCTACTTCTCAATGCCACACCTCGGTTGTTTTCCTAAAAGCCAGAGAGAAAGCTCTCGAGCACCACGCTGAGCAGAAACCCTTCAACGATAATTCTCTTGTGTGGTAGGTAGGTGGAGCGGCGAGCGAAGTCGGGTAATGGCGGGAAATGAGGGCCGGCAGCAGATGACATCTAGCATGTTGCGCCGCGCAAAGAAAAATGGCGGTGCCATGACAAAAAGACAATCCCGAAATAAAAACAACGATCCTGATTTCTGCAGATTCATGATTTGGAAAAGGAGGGCGGTGGAGTGGGGTTGATAATTACGAAGAGAGTAAAACTGACTGGGTTAGAGGGGGGTGGGGATGGGGAGTGGGGGCATAGAATCCCCCCCCCCAAATATTGGTACCCTCCCCCCCCCCCCAACCGTGGTTCCACCAAAAAAGTGTGTATGTGTGTGTTGTATATGTGTGGGGGGCGGGGGGGGGGGGGGGGATACAATTTCCATAACAAAAAGGGCGAGGGGGGGGGGGGTAGGCCCGATCTCCTGCTGGATCAGTCAGTACATACAGTACGCTGCACCTCACAGTACAATGCAGGCAGCTAACTTATATATATATATATATATATATATAGCATCCCAACGAAGCTCGTTACCTGGCCAAAATTTACGACTCACAGGTGCAAGCAAGGTGCCAGGTTTCTATGAAGGCGAAGCCAAATAATGAATCAAATGGTCCATGGCGGCTAAGACTTTCCGTGAAACGCCACAGTGTATATTACGAACCTCTTAACAGACACAACACGTCGCACGAACAATAGAAAGAGCAGACAGGAGATTGGAAAGCGTCAGCAACCGAGGTCAGTAAGTGCTGTGGCCACTACCAACACTGTAGCATACACTACTCGAGAGCGCTCGCCTTCGTTGATCATTATCAGTACGCTGTGTACGCGTCAGCACACGGTGTCCCAGGTACATTATACATGGGGCCGCCGTGTGCTGACGGAAACGGTACTGATTATGATAAAACGGGGGTGGTCGCTCGTGGCATACACCACACCTGCCTCCCACGATGCGGAATGTGCGGTGTCCACAGTAATCTCCGCCTGAACGTCAGCTGTAAAGTACGCCATTTATGTGACATTTCTACCAGGCAGACGCCCGGACCCGTCCTGGCTTAGCTCAAGATGGGCACTTGAGCATACACTGTCACAGTCGGGTTTTTCCGACGAAATATATCGTAAAGTGACATTTTGTAGATATATCCCCATCCCCATCCTCGATCGCAATCGCCCCCCCCCCCACCCATTCCCAGATCCGCCCCAGCCTACCATAATATATTAAACAATTAAACATTGATCCAGGGGCGGATCCAGAAAATCTGGATAGGGGGGCCGGTTACAGGATCCGACATAGATATGCTGGATAGAGGGGGGGGGGGGGGATTTTGGTTTTCATATGTTAAATGGTGTAAAGTATATAAATTTCGGTCCTAAAAGAAGGGGCCAGGGCCAGGGCCGGGGCCGGGGCCCGGTTGCCCCCCCCCCCTAGATTCGCCTCTGGATAAGCAGCTGCCAGGGTGCGAACCCACGACCTGTTGACCTGCAGCTCATCCCACCTTCCAACAATAAACTATGGAGGCTCCCGTAAGCCAAAGGTTAGCAGCAAACGATACAGAATACCGAAGCTAATATAGCCGTATAGGTGACGAAGTAATTGACCATTGAGACCGATAGGCCATAACACCTCAACTGGGTCAGACAACCTGCTGGCAGAATGTAATGTATCGCAGGGCGCGAACCCTTGAACTGTTGATCTGCAGCTCAACCAGCTCACCCACTGAGCTCGGAACCATCGAATCCGGCATCGTCTGGAACTCGGCTCAAATCCGTGTGTTATCTCTCCCTATACTAGCAGGCCGGGGGGAACATCAACAGGCTGTGGGTATGAATCGTGGCACCTGCATCTGGGAGGCTCATTGGCCCAATTTAGCCTTTATGTCCATATAAAAACGGGGCCGGCCCGATAGCTCAGTGGGTTAGAGCGCTGGGATTGAGCGCTCTGGCCAGCTGAGAGCCTAATGGCACGTGGATCGATGGCTCGAGCCCGGCTGCGGTCATGTCTGTCGCAGGATAAATATCCCATGTCCTTCTTTGTAAAGAGTAGGGTGGTTACCCCCGGGGACATGGCTCTACTCTCCCTTTCTTCTCCCTTACCCCCGGGGACATGGCTCCACTCTCCCTTCCTTCTCCCTTACCCCCGGGGACATGGCTCCACTCTCCCTTCCTTCTCCCTTACCCCCGGGGACATGGCTCTACTCTCCCTTTCTTCTCCCTTACCCCCGGGGACATGGCTCCACTCTCCCTTTCTTCTTCCTTACCCCCGGGGACATGGCTCCACTCTCCCTTCCTTCTCCCTTACCCCCGGGGACATGGCTCCACTCTCCCTTCCTTCTCCCTTACCCCCGGGGACATGGCTCCACTCTCCCTTCCTTCTCCCTTACCCCCGGGGACATGGCTCTACTCTCCCTTTCTTCTCCCTTACCCCCGGGGACATGGCTCCACTCTCCCTTCCTTCTCCCTTACCCCCGGGGACATGGCTCCACTCTCCCTTCCTTCTCCCTTACCCCCGGGGACATGGCTCCACTCTCCCTTCCTTCTTCCTTACCCCCGGGGACATGGCTCCACTCTCCCTTCCTTCTCCCTTACCCCCGGGGACATGGCTCCACTCTCCCTTCCTTCTCCCTTACCCCCGGGGACATGGCTCTACTCTTTCTTTCTTCTCCCTTACCCCCGGGGACATGGCTCCACTCTCCCTTCCTTCTCCCTTACCCCCGGGGACATGGCTCCACTCTCCCTTCCTTCTCCCTTACCCCCGGGGACATGGCTCCACTCTCCCTTTCTTCTCCCTTACCCCCGGGGACATGGCTCGACTCTCCCTTCCTTCTCCCTTACCCCCGGGGACATGGCTCCACTCTCCCTTCCTTCTCCCTTACCCCCGGGGACATGGCTCGACTCTCCCTTCCTTCTCCCATTGACGCGATATGACTATAAGTGGTTAAAGCGTCCTGAATATACAACCAACCAACCAACTATATTAAAACGGCCTACAACATCCAAGTTTCCATTTCCACCAGGTGTGCTCAGCTGAGCTGGGCGTCCGAACACCAACCTCTTCATGCTAAACCTGCCAAGCAGCTACCAAGCAGACTGTCTTGTGCGGCTGTACATTGGGGTTCAAAGCCCAACGCCAGGTTAATGCCTGGACTTCCTTGAAAACAAAGTTGGGATTTCGAATTCGTTTGTCCTTCAGTTTATGGGAGGAAAAAAGAAAGGAAAACCCACCCACCCCACCCAAACCTCGCGTTGCTGACCTCGCGTTGCTGCCCTCGCGAGACTTTGTCGAGAAGTAAACACCGAGAGGCAAGGCCTGACGACACGTATAGTGTATGGTGGCGCTGTGTGGTGGCGCTGTATGGTGGCGCTGTGTGGTCTATATCTAAACCTCCTTTCTCCACGTACGGCTAGGCTGGGCAGCAACACGTTGAGGGCCAACGGCGGAAAAAGAAGAGGCGCGAAGGTGGGTGTAGGGGTGGGGTGGGTGTAGGGGCGGGGTGGCTTGGAGGGGTGTGGCGGAGGCAGAGGCGGAGGCGAAGGGGGGGGGGGGGGAGGAGGGGGATTGGCCAGAGAGGTGGGAGAGGGGTGAGGGCATGGTTAGGGGAAGGGTGGGTGGAGGTGGGCAAAGAGTTGCGGGAGGGGGTTATGCCGGGATACGTCTGGGGAAGTGGGGCTAGTAGTGGGGGCGGGGGGGGGGGGCAGATACAGGTCCTGACTGGGCGTGAAGAGGGAAGAGTGAAGAGTGAAGAGTGAAGAGGAAAGATGGAAGAGGAAAGATGGAAGAGGGAAGATGGAAGAGGGAAGATGGAAGAGGGAAGAGGGAAGATGGAAGAGGAAAGAGGGAAGATGGAAGATGGAAGATGAAAGAGGGAAGGAGGAAGAGGGAAGAGGGAAGAGGGAAGAGGGAAGAGATCCGACCTTTCATCAAGCCGGAGGACATCGGTGCTAGTCCCCGGGCGGTCGGGCGGGGTGCCAACGCCAACTCCCTCCCCCGCCTACCCCCCTCCGGCACTCGCCAGGTAACCCCTGCCTCTCCCTCTCCCCGCCCCTCTCTGGCGGTCCCCTTGCGTCCTCCCCTAACACCTCCCCCAAAACGGCCGCCGCCGCAGCCCACCCCCACCCATCGCCGCCGCCGCAGCCCACCACCCATCGCCACCTCCATATCTACATCTCCATGCCGAGGCATTTAACTTGATGGATTGGCCTGGTAGGCAGATATCGACACTCCTATGCCTGTCGTTTTTTTCATTTTCCCAGGAGTGTGGCAGGGGGGGGGGGGGGGGTAGGAGGGAAGGGCAGAAGAGGTAGGAGGGAAGGGCAGAAGGGGGTAGGAGGGAAGGGCAGAAGGGGGTAGGAGGGAAGGGCAGAAAAGGGTAGGAGGGAAGAGCAGAAGGGGGTAGGAGGGAAGGGCAGAAGGGGGTAGGAGGGAAGGGCAGGAGGAGGTAGGAGGGAAGAGCAGAAGGGGGTAGGAGGGAAGGGCAGGAGGAGGTAGGAGGGAAGGGCAGGAGGAGGTAGGAGGGAAGGGCAGAAAGGGGTAGGAGGGAAGGGCAGGAGGAGGTAGGGGGGAAGGGCTTAAGGGGGTAGGAGGGAAGGGCAGGAGGAGGTAGGAGGGAAGGGCAGAAGGGGGTAGGAGGGAAGGGCAGGAGGAGGTAGGAGGGAAGGGCAGAAGGGGGTAGGAGGGAAGGGCAGGAGGAGGTAGGAGGGAAGGGCAGGAGGAGGTAGGAGGGAAGGGCAGAAGGGGGTAGGAGGGAAGGGCAGGAGGAGGTAGGAGGGAAGGGCAGAAGGGGGTAGGAGGGAAGGGCAGGAGGAGGTAGGAGGGAAGGGCAGAAGGGGGTAGGAGGGAAGGGCAGGAGGAGGTAGGAGGGAAGGGCAGGAGGAGGTAGGAGGGAAGGGCAGAAGGGGGTAGGAGGGAAGGGCAGGAGGAGGTAGGAGGGAAGGGCAGAAGGGGGTAGGAGGGAAGGGCAGAAGGGGGTAGGAGGGAAGGGCAGGAGGAGGTAGGAGGGAAGGGCAGAAGGGGGTAGGAGGGAAGGGCAGGAGGAGGTAGGAGGGAAGGGCAGGAGGAGGAGGGAAGGGCAGAAGGGGGTAGGAGGGAAGGGCAGGAGGAGGTAGGGGGGAAGGGCTTAAGGGGGTAGGAGGGAAGGGCAGGAGGAGGTAGGAGGGAAGGGCAGAAGGGGGTAGGAGGGAAGGGCAGGAGGAGGTAGGGGGGAAGGGCTTAAGGGGGTAGGAGGGAAGGGCAGGAGGAGGTAGGAGGGAAGGGCAGAAGGGGGTAGGAGGGAAGGGCAGGAGGAGGTAGGAGGGAAGGGCAGAAGGGGGTAGGAGGGAAGGGCAGGAGGAGGTAGGAGGGAAGGGCAGAAGGGGGTAGGAGGGAAGGGCAGGAGGGGGTAGGAGGGAAGGGCAGAAGGGGGTAGGAGGGAAGGGCAGGAGGGGGTAGGAGGGAAGGGCAGAAGGGGGTAGGAGGGAAGGGCAGGAGGAGGTAGGAGGGAAGAGCAGAAGGGGGTAGGAGGGAAGGGCAGAAGGGGGTAGGAGGGAAGGGCAGGAGGGGGTAGGAGGGAAGGGCAGAAGGGGGTAGGAGGGAAGGGCAGGAGGAGGTAGGAGGGAAGGGCAGAAGGGGGTAGGAGGGAAGGGCAGGAGGGGGTAGGAGGGAAGGGCAGAAGGGGGTAGGAGGGAAGGGCAGGAGGAGGTAGGAGGGAAGGGCAGAAGGGGGTAGGATGGAAGGGCAGGAGGGGGTAGGAGGGAAGGGCAGGAGGGGGTAGGAGGGAAGGGCAGAAGGGGGTAGGAGGGAAGGGCAGGAGGAGGTAGGAGGGAAGGGCAGAAGGGGGTAGGAGGGAAGGGCAGGAGGGGGTAGGAGGGAAGGGCAGAAGGGGGTAGGAGGGAAGGGCAGGAGGAGGGAGGAGGGAAGGGCAGGAGGAGGTAGGAGGGAAGGGCAGGAGGGGGTAGGAGGGAAGGGCAGAAGGGGGTAGGAGGGAAGGGCAGGAGGGGGTAGGAGGGAAGAGCAGAAGGGGGTAGGAGGGAAGGGCAGAATGGGGTAGGAGGGAAGGGCAGGAGGGGGTAGGAGGGAAGGGCAGAAGGGGGTAGGAGGGAAGGGCAGGAGGGGGTAGGAGGGAAGAGCAGAAGGGGGTAGGAGGGAAGGGCAGAAGGGGGTAGGAGGGAAGGGCAGAAGGGGGTAGGAGGGAAGGGCAGGAGGAGGTAGGAGGGAAGGGCAGAAGGGGGTAGGAGGGAAGAGCAGAAGGGGGTAGGAGGGAAGGGCAGAAGGGGGTAGGAGGGAAGGGCAGAAGGGGGTAGGAGGGAAGAGCAGAAGGGGGTAGGAGGGAAGGGCAGAAGGGGGTAGGAGGGAAGGGCAGGAGGGAGTAGGAGGGAAGGGCAGGAGGGGGTAGGATGGAAGGGCAGGAGGAGGTAGGAGGGAAGGGCAGGAGGGGGTAGGAGGGAAGGGCAGAAGGGGGTAGGAGGGAAGGGCTTAAGGGGGTAGGATGGAAGGGCAGGAGGGGGTAGGATGGAAGGGCAGGAGGGGGTAGGATGGAAGGGCAGAAGGGGGTAGGAGGGAAGGGCAGGAGGGGGCAGGAGGGAAGGGCAGGAGGAGGTAGGAGGGAAGGGCAGAAGGGGGTAGGAGGGAAGGGCAGAAGGGGGTAGGAGGGAAGGGCTTAAGGGGGTAGGATGGAAGGGCAGGAGGGGGTAGGATGGAAGGGCAGGAGGGGGTAGGATGGAAGGGCAGAAGGGGGTAGGAGGGAAAGGCAGGAGGGGGTAGGAGGGAAGAGCAGAAGGGGGTAGGAGGGAAGGGCAGAAGGGGGTAGGAGGGAAGGGCAGAAGGGGGTAGGAGGGAAGGGCAGGAGGAGGTAGGAGGGAAGGGCAGAAGGGGGTAGGAGGGAAGAGCAGAAGGGGGTAGGAGGGAAGGGCAGAAGGGGGTAGGAGGGAAGGGCAGAAGGGGGTAGGAGGGAAGAGCAGAAGGGGGTAGGAGGGAAGGGCAGAAGGGGGTAGGAGGGAAGGGCAGGAGGGGGTAGGAGGGAAGGGCAGGAGGGGGTAGGATGGAAGGGCAGGAGGAGGTAGGAGGGAAGGGCAGGAGGGGGTAGGAGGGAAGGGCAGAAGGGGGTAGGAGGGAAGGGCTTAAGGGGGTAGGATGGAAGGGCAGGAGGGGGTAGGATGGAAGGGCAGGAGGGGGTAGGATGGAAGGGCAGAAGGGGGTAGGAGGGAAGGGCAGGAGGGGGCAGGAGGGAAGGGCAGGAGGAGGTAGGAGGGAAGGGCAGAAGGGGGTAGGAGGGAAGGGCAGAAGGGGGTAGGAGGGAAGGGCTTAAGGGGGTAGGATGGAAGGGCAGGAGGGGGTAGGATGGAAGGGCAGGAGGGGGTAGGATGGAAGGGCAGAAGGGGGTAGGAGGGAAAGGCAGGAGGGGGTAGGATGGAAGGGCAGGAGGGGGTAGGATGGAAGGGCAGGAGGAGGTAGGAGGGAAGGGCAGAAGGGGGTAGGAGGGAAAGGCAGGAGGGGGTAGGATGGAAGGGCAGGAGGAGGTAGGAGGGAAGGGCAGAAGGGGGTAGGAGGGAAAGGCAGGAGGGGGTAGGATGGAAGGGCAACGTGCCTCCAGCAGCATATGTCGTCTTCTTGTTCCTTTACAACTTCTCCATCGTGTGGCTGTGTGAGTGTGGCTGTGTGAGTGTGGCTGTGGGAGTGTGGCTGTGTGAGTGTGGCTGTGGGAGTGTGGCTGTGGGAGTGTGGCTGTGGGAGTGTGGCTGTGTGAGTGTGGCTGTGGGAGTGTGGCTGTGTGAGTGTGGCTGTGGGAGTGTGGCTGTGTGAGCGTGGCTGTGGGAGTGTGGCTGTGTGAGTGTGGCTGTGGGAGTGTGGCTGTGGGAGTGTGGCTGTGGGAGTGTGGCTGTGTGAGTGTGGCTGTGGGAGTGTGGCTGTGTGAGTGTGGCTGTGGGAGTGTGGCTGTGTGAGCGTGGCTGTGGGAGTGTGGCTGTGTGAGTGTGGCTGTGGGAGTGTGGCTGTGGGAGTTTGGCTGTGGGAGCGTGGCTGTGGGAGTGTGGCTGTGTGAGTGTGGCTGTGTGAGTGTGGCTGTGGGAGTGTGGCTGTGTGAGTGTGGCTGTGGGAGTGTGGCTGTGTGAGCGTGGCTGTGGGAGTGTGGCTGTGTGAGTGTGGCTGTGTGAGCGTGGCTGTGGGAGTGTGGCTGTGTGAGTGTGGCTGTGTGAGTGTGGCTGTGTGAGTGTGGCTGTGGGAGTGTGGCTGTGTGAGTGTGGCTGTGGGAGTGTGGCTGTGTGAGCGTGGCTGTGGGAGTGTGGCTGTGTGAGTGTGGCTGTGTGAGTGTGGCTGTGGGAGTGTGGCTGTGGGAGTGTGGCTGTGGGAGTGTGGCTGTGTGAGTGTGGCTGTGGGAGTGTGGCTGTGTGAGTGTGGCTGTGGGAGTGTGGCTGTGTGAGTGTGGCTGTGTGAGTTTGGCTGTGGGAGTTTGGCTGTGGGAGCGTGGCTGTGGGAGTGTGGCTGTGTGAGTGTGGCTGTGGGAGTGTGGCTGTGTGAGTGTGGCTGTGTGAGTGTGGCTGCGTGAGTGTGGCTGTGTGAGTGTGGCTGTGGGAGTGTGGCTGTGGGAGTGTGGCTGTGGGAGTGTGGCTGTGGGAGTGTGGATGTGGGAGTGTGGCTGTGGGAGTGTGGCTGTGTGAGTGTGGCTGTGGGAGTGTGGCTGTGGGAGTGTGGCTGTGTGAGTGTGGCTGTGGGAGTGTGGCTGTGTGAGTGTGGCTGTGGGAGTGTGGCTGTGTGAGTGTGGCCGTGGGAGTGTGGCTGTGTGAGCGTGGCTGTGGGAGTGTGGCTGTGTGAGTGTGGCTGTGTGAGTGTGGCTGTGGGAGTGTGGCTGTGGGAGTGTGGCTGTGTGAGTGTGGCTGTGGGAGTGTGGCTGTGGGAGTGTGGCTGTGGGAGCGTGGCTGTGGGAGTGTGGCTGTGTGAGTGTGGCTGTGTGAGTGTGGCTGTGGGAGTGTGGCTGTGGGAGTGTGGCTGTGGGAGTGTGGCTGTGTGAGTGTGGCTGTGGGAGTGTGGCTGTGTGAGTGTGGCTGTGGGAGTGTGGCTGTGTGAGTGTGGCTGTGTGAGTTTGGCTGTGGGAGTTTGGCTGTGGGAGCGTGGCTGTGGGAGTGTGGCTGTGTGAGTGTGGCTGTGGGAGTGTGGCTGTGGGAGTGTGGCTGTGTGAGTGTGGCTGTGTGAGTGTGGCTGTGTGAGTGTGGCTGTGTGAGTGTGGCTGTGTGAGTGTGGCTGTGTGAGTGTGGCTGTGTGAGTGTGGCTGTGGGAGTGTGGCTGTGTGAGTGTGGCTGTGTGAGTGTGGCTGTGGGAGTGTGGCTGTGGGAGTGTGGCTGTGGGAGCGTGGCTGTGTGAGTGTGGCTGTGGGAGTGTGGCTGTGGGAGTGTGGCTGTGTGAGTGTGGCTGTGTGAGTGTGGCTGTGGGAGTGTGGCTGTGGGAGCGTGGCTGTGTGAGTGTGGCTGTGGGAGTGTGGCTGTGGGAGTGTGGCTGTGTGAGTGTGGCTGTGTGAGTGTGGCTGTGGGAGCGTGGCTGTGTGAGTGTGGCTGTGTGAGTGTGGCTGCGTGAGTGTGGCTGTGTGAGTGTGGCTGTGGGAGTGTGGCTGTGGGAGTGTGGCTGTGGGAGCGTGGCTGTGGGAGTGTGGCTGTGGGAGTGTGGCTGTGGGAGTGTGGCTGTGGGGGTGTGGCTGTGTGAGTGTGGCTGTGTGAGTGTGGCTATGATAGCGTGGCTGTGGGAGTGTGGCTATGAGCGCGGGGCTAGGAGTACCTTATCTATGGCCCACGTAAAAGCCCTTTAAACCAAACTTCCGTCTGACCCAGTTTAGCAGCAATGTTGTTCACAGGCGAGAGCCACGTCCCACAGCTCGTAACCACAACGCTTGCATACCGCGCAACAAAACTGACCTGGCAACGAACGTACCACACCAACCCCACTGAGCAACAACATAAACCAAAGCAATCTACCTCCAGCCACACATGACCGATCCATTTCCCACTGATACATTGCATAACAACAACCCCTTGAATGCACCATTACATAATCTAATTACCCACCCCCCTTGCTCCCCCCGTTGATTAAGTACAATTCCGCAGCGATTCGTCCGACACAATGTCACAGCAACAGGTACATAGGGCAGCCAACAAACCAATCATCAAGCCTACATATTACCATCCAACGCCCCCCCCCTCCCCTCCACCCAGCCAGTCACCCACCTGCGGTGCCAAGCTGAATGAGGCGCGTTCGTGAGACGTTCCATCCGACGTTCCAATCGCTCCCTAGAGGGCGGCACAACTCATCATGCACACTCACCTGCTGCGGCTTGGCTCGCCAGAGGGCGGTACTGGTTGGGTTACCCCTCCTAGACTTTCCCCCCAAGTAGTAAAGCCGTTTGTAACGGTCGTTCGGCGAGTGCTGAGAGCTGACTGTCGTCGTGAGTGGAGTAGAGCGGCCCGGAGAGCAGGGGTCGGTACCTCCACCTGCACCCACAACCACCACCTCCTCCCTCACCCACACCCCCCTCACCCACAGCCACAACCACCAGCTCCTCCCACACCTCCACCTCCACCCACATTCCCCCACACTCCCGCTCGGACAAACACGGAAAACCCCAAAACCCTGCAGGATGACGTTGATTGCGGGAGTCGATCCCTAACCCCGGCGGCTCTGTGCCCTCGCGGGTAGAAGACCCTCCTACCCTGTGACAAAGGGGCCGGCGCGATAGCTCAGTAGGCTAGAGCGCTCGCATTGAGTGCTCTGGTCACCTGAGAGCCTAACGGCACGTGGGTCGGTGGTTCGAGCCCTGCTGTGGCCATGTCTGTGTGGTCGCAGGATAAAGATCCCATGTCTTTCTTCGTAAAGAGTAGGGGGTAACCCCGGAGACATGGCTCCACTCACCCTCCCTTCTCCCATTGACGCGATATGACCAAAAGTGGTTAAAGCGTCCTGAATAACCAACCAACCAACCAACCCTGTGACAAGTCGCTGGCAATGAAAGGTGAGGTGATACGGTTTTTCTGCTCATCAGGTCATTTAGACGCACTGAATGAACGGTTGTTCTTCTCAAGTTTTCTTGTCACATCTTTTAGAGGAGTGCTGGTGGTGGTGGCGTTGGTGGCGCTGATGGTGGTGCTGATGGTGGTGCTGATGGTCATGATTCTGACGGTGGTGCTGTTGCTGGTGGCGCTGGGGGTGGTAGTGATGGTGCTGCTGCTGCTGCTGATGGTGATACTGGCGTTGATGGTGCTGGTGGCGCTGATGGTGCTGGTGGCGCCCCCAAGTGGCGCGCCCCACGCTTTTGGTACTGACGGAACACGTGACCTGTTTACCTACAGGTAGATCAGCGAGAGCGAAACCCAAACACCGCTTTTCAGCTGCTTACGACCGCGTTATAAAACGACGTAGGGCCTTAACAAAACGCACAGGTGGGTGCGTGGGGGTTGGGGGGGGGGGGGTGGGGGGCTGCGAGGAGGCACGATGGCACGTGATGTGGCGTGGAAGGGCAAGGAGATAGGGGAATGAGGGTGGGGGTGCGGGGTGGGAGATGGGAAGGGAGAAGTGACCTCGGCTGGGAAGGGATAACTTACGTCTGACCTCGCAGGCAAACAACAGAAGCACCTTTACCATCAGTTACCAGCCAGCCAGCGATACAAGCGTGTACCTGCCCCTCTTTTTCCCCCGTTCCCTGTCGTCCTTCCTTCCCTCTTTCTATTAATCTCCGCCTTCTACCCAACACAACCACAACCGCCCCCACACCCTACTCCCAACACCCGACCCCCTACCTCCCTCACCCTACCCCCACACTAACGCCAGACGCATAAACACACCTTCACTGTGTCTAGTGCATTAGGACGGCGTAGTTTCCGGCTAATGTGACCTTATTCTTTCTTATTTCATACCCTACGACTGCTCATCATCCTTCGTCCACATGGCACCATCAAACACAACACTTATACATAGAAAATGTAGCCTCCCTATCTCAGTTGGCAAGCAGGTTGAGCTGCTGATAAATGGGTCATCGGTTCGCGCCCAAATCGCCCCTTTTTAGACGGTCACGTCTACCTTGTCAACTCCAGGTTGCATTTCAGTCTTTTAAAATAGTCTTTTAAAATACAACGTAAAGTGGTGAAGTAACCGCGTGTATTTATTTACGCGTGTATGTATTTACGCATGTATTTATTTACGCGTGTATTTACTTACGGAGTCGACCTGTTTTTTAAGGACTAACAGTCGACCTGTTTATTAAGGACTAACAGTCGACCTGTTCATTAAGGACTAACAATCGACCTGTTTATTAAGGACTAACAGTCGACCTGTTTATTAAGGACTAACAGTCGACCTGTCTATTAAGGACGAACAGTCGACCTGTTTATTAAGGACTAACAGTCGACCTGTTTATTAAGGACTAACAGTCGACCTGTCTATTAAGGACGAACAGTCGACCTGTTTATTATGGACTAACAGTCGACCTGTCTATTAAGGACTAACAGTCGACCTGTTTATTAAGGACTGACAGTCGACCTGTTTATTAAGGACTGACAGTCGACCTGTTTATTAAGGACTGACAGTCGACCTGTTTATTATGGACTAACAGTCGACCTGTTCATTAAGGACTAAGACAGACATATTAGGCTGAGCTACTGAATATTTACGTATCGACAGAGCTGGCCTCTTCCAATATACAAACACCCGAGCGACCGCCTTCGATCACTCGATTATAACATCATGATATTATTACATCTGCAGTTACATTCGGAGATACATTTAGTACACCAGGGTAGGCCCGTCGGGCCATTGTTCAAGATGGCGTTGGCGTTAGCGATGGCGATCAGATCAAATATGATCCAGTTCATATTGGTTTGCGAGAAGGTACCACGTGGCAAGGCTAAAAATAGACCGCGAGTGCTGCGATAAACACGACTGGCGTGTGGCGTCTGTGTTGTGGGTGGGAAGGTCGTGTGGTGGTGGTGGTGGTGAAATAGGTGGGGCGGGCGGGGAGGGGGGGGGCTGGGTGTCAGGGCAGCTTAGAGGCGGGGTTGATGAGAGCATAGCGGCGGTTGGATGGGGTGCGGGGCGGTAGGAGCCGGGGGGGGGGGGGGGGTGGCCTTTGGTGGGTGGGTGTGCGCAACGATAATTGGCGGAATGCAATGTCTGAGATGGGGTGAGCGTGTGAGTGTGAGTGGGTGTTAAGGGATGGGCGTTGAGGGATGAGGAGGGATTACATAATCGCCAAGGTCATTTTGTCGGAACCACAACAACACACGTAGCATGTGAATCGTGTTGACCTCAGCTTTCCCTTTAAACTTTTAGCATTTATCATTAAAGATATATATCTCCCACACTGATGTTTGTATCACGCGTAGTCATCCTGCCGACTATCTAGCTCAGATATCTCCGCCGGTGGTTTCACACCAGGAGTGACTACTATAACATCACTCAGGGGGTTATTATAAACCCATTCACATAGGACATTGACTACCCAAAGCTTCGTAAACGCATAAATCCTGCATCAGTGTGCTTCGCCATCGGTTGATCCCAAACCAATAAATCTTGCACTTTTACTGCATATATCATTATGCATCTGTATCATTACGTGCAAATTCTTGCATATTGACTATCATTACGTACCTCTTGCATATTGATTATCATTACATACCTCTTGCATATTGATTATCATTACATACCTCTTGCATATTGATTATCATGACATACCTCTTGCATATTGACTATCATGACATACTTCCTGCATATTGACTATCATAACGTACCTCTTGCATATTGATTATCATTACATACCTCTTGCATATTGATTATCATGACATACTTCCTGCATATTGACTATCATGACATACCTCTTGCATATTGACTATCATGACATACTTCCTGCATATTGACTATCATAACGTACCTCTTGCATATTGACTACCAGTACTTGCCTCACCAGAAAATCCTGCATATTTACTCATTATGTGCCTCCCTATGGACTACCTCAAACCAATAAATCCTGCATTCACAATCCTATCCCTATTACACGGATCTCACCCACAATCCATCCATTGAATGTCCTGCTTCCACCTTAGCGAATATCTCATACACGCATGCATGCATCCACTCCGAAAAAGTGACCACCGCATCATCACTACCCCCACCCCACCTACCCTCCAGCGCCACCACACTACGTCACAATCACCCCCGACCCCTCCAATAACCACCTCCCTCTCTCCCTCAGCAAACACCTCCATCCACCTCCCTCAATACCCCCCCCCATCCCCACCGACCACACACACCCTGCCACCGCCACCCGCCACATACACTGCTCCAGCCCCACCCCCACCCCCACCCGCCACATACACCCTAATCTAACCGGTTGCCAGCCGCCATAACTCCCCGGTTGCCTCCCGTAACAAAACACACAAAAGCCAGACAGTCATTCATCTGGATCGGCTCAACACTGCCCTCCTATCACCATCAATCCAGGTATCCAGGTATTCGAGCTCCGGGCTCTGGCCGCCGTGGGCTGGTTCCATGCCAACTGCAGATACCCTCCGAACCGCCGTGGGTTGGCTGCCTGATGCCTACACCCTTGGGCCGCAGTCGGCTGGGTCCCTGCCTGACGCCGACACCCTTGGGCCCTAATAGGTTGGTTCCCTGTCTCACGCCGACACCCTTGGGCCCCAGTGGGCTGGTTCCCTGCCTGGTGCTGACACCCCCGAGCCGCAATGTGCTGGTTCTATGCCTAATGCCGACACCCCCGGGCCGCAATGGGTTGGTTCCCGGTCTACTGCCGACACCCTCCGGGCCGCAATGGGCTGGTTCCCTGCCTGGTGCTGACACCCCCGGGCCGCAATGGGCTGGTTCCCTGCCTGATGCTGACACACCCGGGCCGCAATGGGCTGGTTCCCTGCCTGGTTCTGACACCCCCGGGCCGCAATTGGTTGGTTCCCGGTCTACTGCCGACACCCCCCGGGCCGCAATGGGCTGGTTCCCTGCCTGGTGCCGACACCCCCGAGCCGCAATGGGCCGGTTCCCGGTCTACTGCCGACACCCCCCGGGCCGCAATGGGCTGGTTCCCTGCCTGATGCTGACCCCCCCCGAGCCGCAATGGGCTGGTTCCCGGTCTACTGCCAACATCCCCCGGGCCGCAATGGGTTGGTTCCCTGCCCGATGCCGATACCCAATCCACCTAGAGCATCTGGCAGGGCCTCGGAACATCAGACCTGTCATATCGGACACGTAAATCTCCCCGGCCAATACAGGTAAGTATTATACCACCACCATCACCCCCGTCCCCTTTAAACCCCCCCCCCTCCCCTGGGCCCTCCCCCCATCCACCCTACAGCTGTAGTCTCATTTTCCATCCTTCAAGATGACATTTTACAACATCGTTCTGGTTTCGCCAAGAGGCGGAAAATAGGGCGCGAGAGGGGAGTTGTGGTGGGGATGGGGGGGGGGCGGGGGGGATTGTGCATGGAGAGGGTGTGACGGCGGGTCGGGTCGCAATAATATGTGTACACAATACTAAAAGCATCAATAAAATCCCACCCACCCTCACCCCCACCCCACACACACACAACACAGACACACAAGAACAACAAAACACATTAAACAACAGCAGTGGGTGGACGTCCTATATAACGTAATACGATGGGATCTTCCTGGTCAACAAGTAAGGGTTCGCAAATACACCGGGCACGTAGACCAAGCAGCCTGTGGTTTTTTGGGGGGTTTTTTTTTTGGGGGGGGGGCGGGTGTTGGCTCAAGTGTTGCGCGGGTGAGGGATGGGGTGTGGGGAGGGATGAGGGTGGGGGGTGGGGAGTGGGGAGAGATGAGGGTGGGGGATGGGGTTTGGGGAGAGATGAGAGTGGGGGTGGTGCGTGGGGAGATATTAGGGTGGGGATGGGGTGTGGGGAGAGATGAGAGTGAGGTGGTGCGTGGGGAGAGATTAGGGTGGGGCGTGGGGCGGGATGAGGGTGAGGGATGAGCGTGGGGAGGGATGAGGGTGGGGGATGGGGCGTAGGGAATGATGAGGGGGTGGGGGATGGGGCGGGATGAGGGTGGGGGATTGGGAGTGGGGACGGATGAGGGTGGGGGATGGAGCTTGTCGCGGTTGTCGCGGTGCGCAAGCGAATCTGAGGCTTGAATGACCTTCAGCCATCGACCCAAGGTCACAGACGGAGAACGATACTCGGGGCCATCGTTATAGAGCACACTGAAGGACAGCTGTGAACCAGCAAGTACACTAGTTACAGCCGCTGAATAACTAGATAATGACAGCTGTGCACTAGCGACATAGCTTCAGCTGTTGTGCGGGGCGATAGTAACGCTAACAAATTGAGTAGTCAGGTAGATACAACTCTTGTCTTATCAAAAAGGTACAGCTGTCACCTGATGAGACAACTAAACCTGTTACCTGATGAGACAACTGCCCTTGTTACCTGATGAGACAACTGCCCTTGGTACCTGATGAGACAACTACACCTGTTACCTGATGAGACAACTACACCTGTTACCTGATGAGACAACTACATGTGTTACCTGATGAGACAACTACACCTGTTACCTGATGAGACAACTACACCTGTTACCCGATGAGACAACTACACCTGTTACCCGATGAGACAACTACACCTGTTACCTGATGAGACAACGACACCTGTTACCTGATGAGACAACTACATTTGTTACCTGATGAGACAACTACACCTGTTACCTGATGAGACAACTACACCTGCTACCTGATGAGACAACTACATTTGTTATCTGATGAGACAACTACACCTGTTACCTCATGAGACAACTACACTTGTTTCCAAGCACTACAGTTACCTTTTGGTCAGACACTTGTAGGCAGTGACCAGTTCAAGCCGCCGGCCGAGCTGTGGTTTGACTTCTAGCGTTCCAGCCGACGAGACATTTCACTTGTTAATTTGAAAAAAAAATCTTGGCCATGGGAGCTTCTGTCTACTGTACTATATACATCAATATGTATATCTGCATCTGACTGGTTTTATCATACAAAGTACATAGAAAGTGGCAGGGAACTGAGGGTGCAGAGCAGTTTAATTAATGGCATCGGTCAGACGGGTTAGCGCGATGTTTATGTCAGTGACCCTTGGCCACAACACCCGACGTGTCACGTGGTGGAGTCGCGGGGAGATGGGGGAGGCTGTATGCAGTGGCTACATCTGGCGGACACAAAAGCAAATCTATGGTCTATCTGCCATTGTTCGTTACTACACAACCAGCTAATTACTAAAAACAGGAACGGCCACCGCAAATGCAGCCAAGGTTTCCTCCCTTCGCATGCGTTATGAATGCAGATGGATATTGATCAACATGTGGGTCAACAACGGTTAGAAGCATCTAATAACAGGAATTGTCTTTTCCATAATGACGTGACATACAGTACACGGTGCATCAAAAAACAAGATTTCAGATCCATAATGAAAGCACGATATTACAGTACATTGATCGGTATAGTCGTGGTCCCTGCGTTATACGACTTTTGTTCTACCAGCCCGAGATAAGTCCGTATAACGGAGGGAGTCGTATAACAGAGGGAAGCCCTGAAATGGGCCGTTTTCGCTGAAGTATTATCACACACTCAAATGGTACCATAATACAGCTTCAGAGTCTTTGATGCAGCTCTAGCTACTTTTCCCCACTTATCCGTGATAGCATCAGCATTCAGTCAAACAAAGCTGATATGCCCATTATGGTTTCTCCAGCTCTGTTTCGTTGAATAGCATCGACACGCTGCTCCAAAGTTACAACCTTTCACTTGCGTTCTCCAGCCATTTTGTTGTACATGGATGTGTTGACACAACTACTTAGACAGTGCTGCTTATATCAAATGTACACAAAAGGTGTGAATAACAATGACGCCCCCTTAGACGTCTGCTAATTAACAACCAGTCAGATTCGCGGAATGTGTTGTTTGGTTAGAGTCAATCAGGTCACGCCATGCAGCGCCTGGCCGCCATGCGAGGTACAGTCGTGGTCCCCTCACTCATGCGGAGCAAGACGTCACCTGAGAGCCTAACGGCACGTGGATCGGTGACCCTGTGGCCATGTCCGTGTGGTCGCAGAATAAAGATCCCATGTCCTACTTCGCACATTATAGGGGGTTACCCCCGGGGACATGGCTCCACTCTTCCTTCCGGCCTGCTCCCATTCACGCGATATGACCAATAGTGGTAAAAGCGTCCTGAATTAACAACCAAACAACCAGCCATTGAGGAATTGGACCTAGATGCACGTGGTCAGAGAAGAGAGCGTGGCTGAGGCAGTAGGATATTTGAGAGTGGAGCTTAATCAAAAAAGCTAGTATAGCTTATAGTTGTGGAGGGGGGGAGGGGAGGGGGTATATGTCTCCGGTTCGCCCTCGAGAGAAGACACGCTTACACGCTAACGTGGGTAACGGATGCCGGAACTATTTCGCACCGCGGACGTGTTTTTTCAGCACACGAGCAGCGGCGCAAGCTCCCATTCGCTAGGTGGCGCTACGCAAGCTCCGGTAAAACCGCTGCTTTCGGCCGGGGGCAAATTTCAAGATTATTGATTAATGGTCAAATAAGCTGTCAGCTCTTGAAACTTTATAATTTTCAAGAATTAAACATAAAACTAACGAGCTCTACGTATTTAATACAGCTTGTACCATTTTGGTGACAGCTGTAATTGAGAGTGAACTCTCTTGTGATTCTTTGCATCACCTGACACTGTGTGTCATTAGGCTTAGGCTGGGTCCCCGGCACTAACTTGTTGAAATGCGCGGCGAATTTATCCTATCAATTTGCGCCGCCCTACGAGCTAGGTATGTGACAACAGAGATATAATGGAGCCTTAGCGGAGTGAGTCGAAGGCAGAGAGTGGTAGGTGACAACAGAGATATAATGGAGCCCTAGCGGAGTGAGTCGAAGGCAGAGAGTGGTAGGTGACAACAGAGATATAATGGAGCCCTAGCGGAGTCAGTCGAAAGCAGAGAGTGGTAGGTGACAACAGAGATATAATGGAGCCCTAGCGGAGTGAGTCGAAGGCAGAGAGTGGTAGGTGACAACAGAGATATAATGGAGCCCTAGCGGAGTGAGCCGAAGGCAGAGAGTGGTAGGTGACAACAGAGATATAATGGAGCCCTAGCGGAGTGAGTCGAAAGCAGAGGGTGGCAGCGGCGTTGGCGGCGGATTGCTGCGAGGACGACAACCGTGCTCAGTCCCTTCTGTTGAACGAACCGAGGGCCGGGTACCAACATCTAACCCTGAATGGGCATTCCAGCGGAGTAGAGGGGGGTGGAGGGGGTGGGGGGGAGGTGGATACGACGAGCGCGTGGGCGAGTGGGTGCAGGTGGAAGCGAAAGGTGCACGTAGTCCGGAGTGGGGGGGGGGGGGCGTGTGGGGTCGAGTATCAACAGGGACGAGCAGCGATGATCTTATGGGTCGGCCACATCCGTGACAACGGACGGGTCGCCAGCCACACTGGCGGTCAGCCGCCTGCCCACCCCGCCCCCCCCCCTCCCCACACACGCCCTCCACCCCCCACAGCCCCGCGTTATCTGAAAACGGTTCGCGTGAGATGTGATAGTCCGTAGTAATGCCAAGGGTGACCACAGACAGCGCGCGGCCCATGCCTCGCGCTGGCTGGGTGGGGTGGTTTGGGGGGCGGGGGTGGCTAGCTGGGTGGGTTGGCTGGATGGCTGGCGTAGTTGGGGGGGGGGGGGCTAGCTGGGTGGGTGCATAGGTAGGGTGGCTGGCTAACTGGGTGGGTGAATCGGTGGGATGACTGTTCAGCTGGGTGGGTGGCCGGGGAAGTCGGGTGACTGGCTAGCTCGGTGGGACCCCACCCCCCCCACCGCCTGTCGCACCCTATCTCACCCCGCTTGCCGAACAACATACACGTAACTAGGCAGATAGCGTGTTGGGAGTACCAGATCAGGTCACGGACGGGTTACGGGGGGGATGGGGGGGGTTGTCATGAGCGGGTGGTGGAGCAGCAGGGGGATATATGAGTTGTGCTACTAGAGGGCAGAGGGTGTGTCACCGTGTCAACCATGGCGCGAGGCATCGGGGCTAGGCCTGCAGCTTGGTAATATACGGAGGCGAATGTGGGGTGGGGGGGCAATGATGGTACTTATTGTAGGTACAGAAGTGGGGGGGGCGGGTAAATGTCATACTCGAGTCAACAACTTAATTTTTCTCGATACCAAGGGGGAGTGGCTGTTCACTACCGCCCCCCCCCCCCCCCACCCGCACCCTTGAGCCTCCTACACCAGTAATGGTTCCGACCTGTCCACTTCCTCCCTCCTGACAAGGTTATTAGAGGCCGCGATTACCAGTTCTCTCAGGCCGGAGGCGTTAGCTGGATACGGAGATGTACGGCGTGAGCCGAGACACCGTGACGTCATCGCCAGGAGCACGTGTTACGGTAGTCACCACTCAGTGACGTCATCGCCTGAAGCACGTGCCATGGCCGTCCACAAACACTTACATAATGAAGCGAAGAACATGTCGGAATCAATTTTTTGGTCACGTAAATTAATCTACCAGCATTGGCAGAAATCTGCCAATGCTGGTAGCTCGAGGCTCTAGCATCATGGCTTGATGCCGCCAGAGGAAAGAGTGAAGGTAGCCAGGCGCGTCTTACCTCTTCAGCCATCGTTGGCTCCCATGCTAGCGACTTCATGGGAGTCTCCTCAACCAATGTCATTTGTTTGTGTCGGTTCATTTGACTGTATTTGTGTATTGGCATGTTTGAAATAAATATATTTTTGATTTCCATGTACTGTAGGAGTTGTGGACCACGAACGCTCACCTCCGTCAGCACACGGCGGCTCTATGCATTATATAAAGGGCCGATGTGTGCTGACGGACATGGTACTGATTATAACCAACGGAGGTGAACGCTCGTGTTGTAGAGTGTAACCGGGGTAAGTTACGTCGGGGACGGATGGGGCGGGCGATAGTGCTAGGGTGGGTGCCAGGGTGAGTGTAGAGAGGGCGTAGAGGTGTCGGAGATGCTGTAAAGACCAGGGTAGACAACCTTTGAGGGCGGACGATGGACTAGTTAAAGCATTACAAGGGCAAAAAGCATATCAAGGGCAAGCACCGATGAAACATCCGATATATTACGTAAAATAAAAAGTATCTGGGCCAATGGGCTGAAATGGCAACGAAATTGAATTGCCACAGGCAACTCGGTCTCTGTCTATCTATTTTTTTATATAGTATATATTACGTATTTATATAGTAGATGGTATAGTTTTTGCCCGGCCATTCACCAAAGCAAGTTCTGTTGCTTGCTTGGCTTAGTATATAGGAGTCCAAAAGGGGGGGGGGGGGCACACAGCCATTGTTGTCCTAGGGCTTTTAGTACAGTACTACAAGTGTGTGTGCACTCAAACAGACAGCCAACATCCTGCCCAAGCGGCGCCATGTGTTAGAGGGGACAGTGACAGTGACTAACTCTAGGTTACTGGGTCACACCGCAGCTTCACTGGGATGCCGCTCCGCCAGAAGGCGCCACCCAACGATGGCCGGGATGTGGTTTATACCGGAACCGGAAGTGGAGGCCCCGAAAGTGAGCTAGCCTCAAGAGCTTGAGATCGCCACTCTCCTATTTCTTTTTTACTTTCTTTTTAGCCACCTAGCGGCCCCCCCCCCCCCCCCCGCCGCCACTCAGCCATATGTGACACGATAAAGGTATTACGCGCCATGTCGCGATCGCTTACCAGTAATTCGATAACGGTGTGCAACCCTCGATGTCGCGGTCGCTCACCAGTGATGACCATAGTCGCTGGGGCCGCCACGACACGTTACGCCGCGACAACGTCACCTGCCGGCGTCACACCGCGACAACGCCACCTGCCGGCGTCACACCGCGACATCGCCACCTGCCGGCGTTACACCGCGACAACGCCACCTGCCGGCGTTACACCGCGACAACGCCACCTGCCGGCGTTACACCGCGACAACGCCACCTGCCGGCGTTACACCGCGACAACGCCACCTGCCGGCGTCACACCGCGACAACGCCACCTGCCGGCGTTACGCTGCGACAACGCCACCTGCCGGCGTTACGCCGCGACAACGTCACCTGCCGGCGTCACACCGCGACAACGCCACCTGCCGGCGTTACACCGCGACAACGCCACCTGCCGGCGTCACACCGCGACAACGCCACCTGCCGGCGTTACACCGCGACAACGCCACCTGCCGGCGTCACACCGCGACAACGTCACCTGCCGGCGTCACACCGCGACAATGCCACCTGCCGGCGTTACACCGCGACAACGCCACCTGCCGGCGTTACACCGCGACAACGCCACCTGCCGGCGTCACACCGCGACAACGCCACCTGCCGGCGTCACACCGCGACAATGCCACCTGCCGGCGTTACACCGCGACAACGCCACCTGCCGGCGTCACACCGCGACAACGCCACCTGCCGGCTTCACACCGCGACAATGCCACCTGCCGGCGTTACACCGCGACGCCACCTGCCGGCGTTACACCGCGACGCCACCTGCCGGCGTTACACCGCGACAATGCCACCTGCCGGCGTTACACCGCGACAACGCCACCTGCCGGCGTTACACCGCGACAACGCCACCTGCCGGCGTTACATCGCGACAATGCCACCTGCCGGCGTCACACCGCGACAAGGCCACCTGCCGGCGTCACACCGCGACAACGCCACCTGCCGGCGTTACACCGCGACAATGCCACCTGCCGGCGTTACACCGCGACAACGCCACCTGCCGGCGTTACACCGCGACAACGCCACCTGCCGGCGTTACACCGCGACAAGGCCACCTGCCGGCGTTACACCGCGACAACGCCACCTGCCGGCGTCACACCGCGACAACGCCACCTGCCGGCGTTACACCGCGACAACGCCACCTGCCGGCGTTACACCGCGACAACGCCACCTGCCGGCGTTACACCGCGACAACGCCACCTGCCGGCGTTAAGAGGTAGAAATACATAAACTGAGTATCTAGGGTGCAGGTGGCGGGGAGGGTCATATGTACCGATGTACAACGTAGTGCACGTAAGCCACTCCCGAGATAAATTATCGTCCGATTTTCCAGACTATCTGATAATGGATTCCTATGGAACGGTAATGACGGGGTGAACGATTGGGGTTATCCTACACTGGACGTAGATATAAGGAACCGGCATAGCCTTGACCTCCCCTCCCACCACCACTCCACCAACACCCCCCACCTCTCATCGTAAGTTTCACGACGATGACTTATGATGCAGAGGGCGTACAGACCCGGGGAGGGAGGGGGTGGGGGTGGGGGTATCTCAAGGTCATTGGCTCGAGACGTGCCGCTGGAAAGGGCGTCTTTTTCGTGCATTTCGGTACGCCAATGGGTCCGTTAGATTTTGCACTTTTGGTACCTGCACGAGTCTACTTTAGGGGGCAGTTAGTACGCCAACGGGTCCACCGCTCAATCGTCAAGCTGGAGTGGGGCCGATCCTAAGGATTTGCGTCGCAGTAGACGTTGCCAACGTCGCGCAACTTTCTCAGCTGGTACGTGGTAGGGCCCTACGTTAACAGTTATTGTACTTTGCATGCATTGGGTAAGATGTTGGGGTTACCAGAGGCACCTCCTTATACGTTTCGCATCTAGTCCCCCCCCCCCACCCCGCAAGACCGCCTCGAGGCACCCAGGGTGATAATTGACGAGTGGGCCAGGTGGTTTAAAAAACGCTCATACAGCTAACTTCCAGAATACACATACGGGCTAAAACGAATCATACAGCTAACTTCCAGGATATACATACGGGCTAAAAATAATCTAAGGTCATCGCCCTTCATACTTTTACTTCCGGCTCACCCATCTGAAGGATCCCAGTTCATGCAGCCTTCCTATTGGGTAATCTTCACTTCCGGGTTACCGTCGAATGGTTATCGGTCTGGTAGGCGGGAGGGTGATGTGGGGGTGGGGTGGAGGGTGGGGGGAGGGGAGGGGGCAGGGGCATGTGAGAAGGTAGAACGCACGTGGGCGGCGCACTCGACAGGGTACTCCGTCCTGACGGGGTCTCTGTGTGAGGGGTGGGGTGGGGTGGGGGTGGGGGGTAGCTACAGCCACCCCCCCACTTCCTTCCCCCAGTTCACCATCAAGCATCCACGACATCGTCAAACGCCTCACTCGAACCTCAATAAAACACAGGAGACGGGATTTAAATGCAGGGAAGTGACCAACGAGCGCATGCGCACGGGGGCATCACGGATGTTTTGATTATCAATGGCAAGTAAACAATACAATACAACAATAGAGTAGGGGCGTGGAATAGCGGGAGCGGGTGGGGAGTGGGGAGGGGTGTTTCCATCGGGTTTCCATCGTCCGTCAATACCAACCCAAGGCGTACATTCGTCCCTAACGAGAGTTTGACTCATTGTAGCGACTCGCTTATATGGCACCTTCCATCGCCATTAATAACGAGACACCGGGTCGTGCATTATTCACACACACAGAGACTGAAGGCCGCGTGCCCCCCCCCCCCCCCACCCCCCCGCCCCATCTGCCGAGTACTGGTCAGCTCGCCGGTGGCAATGGGGAAACAATGTCAATGGGAACAGGGTCATCGCCATAGCGACCCACAACGCCTACCCCCCCCCCCCCACCCCCCTCAACTTTGATACGTGTGCCATCAATCAACTCAAGGTCAAGGAGATCATCACAGTGCATAAGGCGCGTTATATAACCATAATTATAACCACAACAGGGTTGCGGAGTTGCTAACATGTTCCATTTCATCCCAAATCTCCGTGTATCTAGTACAACCCATTTATATTAATGGCGCACCTCACCTCTATTGCATTTTGTAGGTGGATCACAAATTAAATTACAATTACATTGCGAAACGGCTACATCAGTACCTTCAGTGTCACTGACGTATGTGAGTTCACGCATATGTGAATTAAGATCGGATCACGCACATCCCAACTGTTTTCGCGCATATAGTTCATGAATAAATGAATATGGCTGAATATTTCAGTACACACATTTACCGAATTAACGCCCACCAGCCGACAGCTCAACCCCGGAGGCCCAGTAGGAAGCAGCGTTGGCGTCAAATGCGCTCTGCTGGATCAGCCTAAGCGGCCATTGCGGGATTCCAGCCCCACCCGTTCAAATTGTCTAAGGTTTGTACAAGACATCGATCCCACGTCCTTCTTGGCAAAGAGTAGGAGGTTACTGCCCGATGCATGGCTCCTCTCTACCTTATCTGACATGACCTAAGGGCCGTCATAAAACCCCACTTAAACCAACCAAGTATCTTCCATTGGTAAATCTTGAAATGTTTCCAAACGCCGATTTAAATGGGCACATATCCTCATGCATACGCTAGAAGGCCCGCCCGATAGCTTCGTGGGTTACAACGCTCGCATTAAGCGCTTTGGCCATCCGAGAGCCTAACGGCACGTGGATCGGTGGTTCGCACCCCGTTGTGGTCATGTTTGTGTAGTCGCAGGATAAAGAGCACAGGTCTTTCTTCGCAAAGAGTAGGGGGTTACCCCCGGGGACATGGCTCCGCTCTTCCCTCCCTTCTCCCATTGACGAGATACGACCAAAAGTGGTTAAAAGCGTCCTGAATATACAACCGCTAATAGATCGACAATACTGTCGCGACGCAACCAACCAACAGCACACGCTAGATGCCCTATCACCGACCACGTGGCAACGGTTTCCGTAGTGACATAGTTCAATAGTAAGTGCGACTGACCTCTGTTAGCCTGTGGTGACCTCGAAGTCGAGGTCACGACCTTGCCAGTGTCTCTCGCCAACCTCGCAACGCGGCGGCGTGCCAAAATCGCTTTTTAATGGCCCAACATACCTGCTCAGCCAGGGGGACACCTCATACAAACACACTGACCCTGGCATGCAAATGGCTCCCAAGTATATATATATGTATATATATATACATATATATATATTTATATTCATGTCATACATATATATATATATATATATAGACAGAGAGGTAGGGACGGAATATATAATAACCACTGACTGACACTGTCTGATAACACTGGATGAAATATATATGTCTAGACAAGGAGAGTCTAAGCCAGGTAAAACATGGTCCACGCGTCTTTTATCCGCCTGGTTTTCGCGGGGGGGGGGTCATTGGCACAGGTAAGCCACGTGAAGGAGTGATTATGTGTGTGTATGTGAAGGGGGGGGGGGGCGTGGGGGGGCTACACATGGAAACTACTCGAGTTATACCAGTAGCCTATTTCACATACATAGTTTAGGCTACGGGGCTTAGTCGGCTGAAATCGCCCATCATTTACATGGTAACTTTAGCCGTCTAAGCCCTGTAGTCGTGGAAATCCGCCACTAGATCCAGCCTTGTGTCATTAGCGCTGTAGGTCATGAATAGAATGCCTGAGCAAAATGGAAATGGCGATGATGTCTTGTGGTGTTTTAGGCAACTTTGTTTCCTATATATACAATATAAACCGGTATATATGGGCAAAGATACCTGGATCAAGAAAAGTGGTCCCTGGATGCAAGTGACATGGTGTGAACTTGGCACCTGTTGGTCTGAAGACAACCCAGCCTGCTGACCAATTGAACTATGGTTATTCAGGACGCTTTAACCACTTTTGGTCATATCGCGTCAATGGGAGAAGGAAGGGAGAGTAGAGCCATGTCCCCGGGGGTAACCCCCTACTCTTTACGAAGAAAGACATGGGATCTTTATCCTGCGACCACACAGACATGGCCACAGCAGGGCTCGAACCACCGATCCACGTGCCGTTAGGCTCTCAGGTGACCAGAGCACTCAAGGCGAGCGCTCTAGCCCACTGAGCTATCGCGCCGGCCCCCTACCGGTACGGAGGATGCTTAGTAAAATGGATACCAGAACATAAACCTAGGCTTTTGTCACACACACTTAATGGAGGGATGAATGCTGGATAGATATTTCAGGCTCCCTCTGTACAAGTATGGTTTGAATCACATTCGAACAAAGTCTGTGAGGTAACAGATATCAAACACACTTTAAATTATGCCAACCCATTGAACATGTTAACATGTGGGGCCCCAACAGTTAAGAACACCAGTGACAAAAACCAAACCTTGTACCACTCATAATTGGTTGCTATTTTTATAAAATAAGTTCTAAGACCACAGAGAACGGCAGAATTTCAAGGTCTGGTAAAACACCCGGTGACTATTCAGACATTCCACATGGCCTACAAATTGATGACAGTGTCAACAATTTCATGTACATAATTGAAATAAAGTCAATCAACTTTAATATTCAATACTTCAAAGCAATCAATATGGTATGATGGATCACACAGGGCGGTATAACAGAAGCTAAACTTACCATGTCATTGGCTGAAGCACAAGACAAACTGGTTGTCACTTCTGCTTTTATAGTAAGCTGTCAAATCAAAAGTTCCCATTCGTCTGTAAAGCAAATTACCAGAAGGCTATCTCCTCATTATGTGGCAAACTGTAAGGCTTATCTGATCAAAGAAGACAGGAAAACAAATGAATCATTGGAAGTGAAACATATCTGGGCCAGAGTTACTGATAATAAGTAGCTCAATGACTTCTCAGTCTTGGGTGACCATCCCTGTTGCTGATAACACCACTAGCTCTCTTAGGGCAAGTACCAACATCTGGGACGAGTGGATGTTAATCAGTTTCCTTCTCTATTCTAATAGTGGTGCACTGAAGCATTGGGTCAGCAATCTGATTAGCCTTCCCAGAATAACTTATATTTTGTCCGATATGCTGTCCGTAAATGCACTTGTTACCCCCAATCTGTCACATAACAGCAGATAAAATGTCACACCAGATCGCATACAGCACCTGTTTACCCAATTGCCCCCGACAAGTTTTTATCGAGAGCTAATGGCAGTGACGCAATTATTGTAACCATGTATATCTATATATCAAGTTATGGAAAACAACCATTTATATCATATCGTTCACTCTAGTAATACTACTACGTATACCGGGTACATGTATATATTTCATTGCCCATGCCAATCCATACTTTAAGGTAATTTCTTGTTAAGGGAGGAATGCCTATTTGATGTTACTTACTATGTGACTGATAAATGCTACATGCTAACTTTGGTTAAAAACAGGTAAAAATAGTCCCAATTGGTAACAAAAATTAGGTAGATGTATCTGTGTGGAGACTACAGTAGATATACCAGTACCAGGGAGACTACAGTAGATATACCAGTACCAGGGAGACTACAGTAGATATACCAGTAGCAGGGAGACTACAGTAGATATACCAGTACCAGGGTGACTACAGTAGATATACCAGTACCAGGGAGACTACAGTAGATATACCAGTACCAGAGAGACCACAGTAGATATACCAGTACCAGGGAGACTACAGTAGATATACCAGTACCAGAGAGACTACAGTAGATATACTAGTACCAGGGAGACTACAATAGATATACCAGTATGAGAGAGACTACAGTAGATATACCAGTACCAGAGAGACCACAGTAGATATACCAGTACCAGGGAGACCACAGTAGATATACCAGTACCAGGGAGACTACAGTAGATATACCAGTACCAGGGAGACTACAGTAGATATACCAGTACCAGAGAGACTACAGTAGATATACCAGTACCAGGGAGACTACAGTAGATATACCAGTAGCAGGGAGACTACAGTAGATATACCAGTACCAGGGAGACTACAGTAGATATACGAGTACCAGGGAGACTACAGTAGATATACCAGTACCAGGGAGACTACAGTAGATATACCAGTACCAGAGAGACTACAGTAGATATACCAGTACCAGGGAGACTACAGTAGATATACCAGTACCAGGGAGACTACAGTAGATATACCAGTACCAGAGAGACTACAGTAGATATACCAGTACCAGGGAGACTACAGTAGATATACCAGTAGCAGGGAGACTACAGTAGATATACCAGTACCAGGGAGACTACAGTAGATATACCAGTACCAGGGAGACTACAGTAGATATACCAGTACCAGAGAGACTACAGTAGATATACCAGTACTAGGGAGACTACAGTAGATATACCAGTAGCAGGGAGACTACAGTAGATATACCAGTACCAGGGAGACTACAGTAGATATACCAGTACGAGAGAGACTACAGTAGATATACCAGTACCAGGGAGACTACAGTAGATATACCAGTACCAGGGAGACTACAGTAGATATACCAGTACCAGGGAGACTACAGTAGATATACCAATACCAGGGAGACTACAGTAGATATACCAGTACCAGGGAGACTACAGTAGATATACCAGTACCAGGGAGACTACAGTAGATATACCAGTACCAGGAAGACTACAGTAGATATACCAGTACCAGGGAGACTACAGTAGATATACCAGTACCAGGGAGACTACAGTAGATATACCAGTACCAGGGAGACTACAGTAGATATACCAGTACCAGAGAGACCACAGTAGATATACCAGTACCAGGGAGACTACAGTAGTTATACCAGTACCAGGGAGACTACAGTAGATATACCAGTACCAAGGAGACTACAGTAGATATACCAGTACCAGGGAGACTACAGTAGATATACCAGTACCAGGGAGACTACAGTAGATATACCAGTAGCAGGGAGACTACAGTAGATATACCAGTACCAGGGTGACTACAGTAGATATACCAGTACCAGGGAGACTACAGTAGATATACCAGTACCAGAGAGACCACAGTAGATATACCAGTACCAGGGAGACTACAGTAGATATACCAGTACCAGAGAGACTACAGTAGATATACTAGTACCAGGGAGACTACAATAGATATACCAGTATGAGAGAGACTACAGTAGATATACCAGTACCAGAGAGACCACAGTAGATATACCAGTACCAGGGAGACCACAGTAGATATACCAGTACCAGGGAGACTACAGTAGATATACCAGTACCAGGGAGACTACAGTAGATATACCAGTACCAGAGAGACTACAGTAGATATACCAGTACCAGGGAGACTACAGTAGATATACCAGTAGCAGGGAGACTACAGTAGATATACCAGTACCAGGGAGACTACAGTAGATATACGAGTACCAGGGAGACTACAGTAGATATACCAGTACCAGGGAGACTACAGTAGATATACCAGTACCAGAGAGACTACAGTAGATATACCAGTACCAGGGAGACTACAGTAGATATACCAGTACCAGGGAGACTACAGTAGATATACCAGTACCAGAGAGACTACAGTAGATATACCAGTACCAGGGAGACTACAGTAGATATACCAGTAGCAGGGAGACTACAGTAGATATACCAGTACCAGGGAGACTACAGTAGATATACCAGTACCAGGGAGACTACAGTAGATATACCAGTACCAGAGAGACTACAGTAGATATACCAGTACTAGGGAGACTACAGTAGATATACCAGTAGCAGGGAGACTACAGTAGATATACCAGTACCAGGGAGACTACAGTAGATATACCAGTACGAGAGAGACTACAGTAGATATACCAGTACCAGGGAGACTACAGTAGATATACCAGTACCAGGGAGACTACAGTAGATATACCAGTACCAGGGAGACTACAGTAGATATACCAATACCAGGGAGACTACAGTAGATATACCAGTACCAGGGAGACTACAGTAGATATACCAGTACCAGGGAGACTACAGTAGATATACCAGTACCAGGGAGACTACAGTAGATATACCAGTACCAGGGAGACTACAGTAGATATACCAGTACCAGGGAGACTACAGTAGATATACCAGTACCAGGGAGACTACAGTAGTTATACCAGTACCAGGGAGACTACAGTAGATATACCAGTACCAGGGAGACTACAGTAGATATACCAGTAGCAGGGGGACTACAGTAGATATACCAGTACAATGAGACTACAGTAGATATACCAGTACCAGGGAGACTACAGTAGATATACCAGTACAATGAGACTACAGTAGATATACCAGTACCAGGGAGACTACAGTAGATATTCCAGTACCAGGGAGACTACAGTAGATATGCCAGTACCAGGGAGACTACAGTAGATATACCAGTACCAGAGAGACTACAGTAGATATACCAGTAGCAGGGAGACTACAGTAGATATACCAGTACCAGAGAGACTACAGTAGATATACCAGTACCAGGGAGACTACAGTAGATATACCAGTACCAGGGAGACTACAGTAGATATACCAGTACCAGAGAGACTACAGTAGACATACCAGTACCAGGGAGACTACAGTAGATATACCAGTAGCAGGGAGACTACAGTAGATATACCAGTACCAGGGAGACTACAGTAGATATACCAGTACCAGGGAGACTACAGTAGATATACCAGTACCAGAGAGACTACAGTAGATATACCAGTACTAGGGAGACTACAGTAGATATACCAGTAGCAGGGAGACTACAGTAGATATACCAGTACCAGGGAGACTACAGTAGATATACCAGTACGAGAGAGACTACAGTAGATATACCAGTACCAGGGAGACTACAGTAGATATACCAGTACCAGGGAGACTACAGTAGATATACCAGTACCAGGGAGACTACAGTAGATATACCAGTACCAAGGAGACTACAGTAGATATACCAATACCAGGGAGACTACAGTAGATATACCAGTACCAGGGAGACTACAGTAGATATACCAGTACCAGGGAGACTACAGTAGATATACCAGTACCAAGGAGACTACAGTAGATATACCAGTACCAGGGAGACTACAGTAGATATACCAGTACCAGGGAGACTACAGTAGATATACCAGTACCAGGGAGACTACAGTAGTTATACCAGTACCAGGGAGACTACAGTAGATATACCAGTACCAGGGAGACTACAGTAGATATACCAGTAGCAGGGGGACTACAGTAGATATACCAGTACAATGAGACTACAGTAGATATACCAGTACCAGGGAGACTACAGTAGATATACCAGTACAATGAGACTACAGTAGATATACCAGTACCAGGGAGACTACAGTAGATATTCCAGTACCAGGGAGACTACAGTAGATATACCAGTACCAGGGAGACTACAGTAGATATACCAGTACCAGGGAGACTACAGTAGATATACCAGTACCAGGGAGACTACAGTAGATATACCAGTACCAGGGAGACTACAGTAGATATACCAGTACCAGGGAGAATACATATATATACCAGTAGCAGGGAGACTACAGTAGATATACCAGTACCAGGGATACAAAGTAATCACATATTACAACACACATTTTTATTTATCAGAAGAATATTTATGCAAGAGGCCTACCTACAGATATTTTTAAAATATGTTTTACGATTTGACCTAGTATGTGGCTTTAACCAGTTAAAACCAACTCAGTGAATGCTTTCAAAATGGTTGATTTAGTATCACTCTAAATAGATATTCTAAGGTATTTCATTCGAACATGGTCAAACATCTGTGCCAGGTCCCTATGGTTATCATACAACCTAGTGAATTGATATATGATAAACCAGCCTGCATTTGTTTGTAAGCAACTAGTAATAGCCAGATCCATGCCAATGTAACAAACTTGATGGAAAGCCACACATCTTGTCAAAGAGGTTTCAGGATGCGACCTAATGCCTAGTGATTGCTGCACAATATTATGAGGGATGCTTGGAGGCCAGGTAATGGTCAGGGGTGGATTATTGGGCAGGTGACAGGTAGTTGGTGTACAGCGCCTCTGATAGTTACACATCCTGCATCATTTGTTGCACAAAAATTAGGTCTGGGTGTATCAGAACTATTGTACATGTTATTATTTACAGTTTCCCCCCAAATGGGCATACTGACTACGCAATATTTCATTTAAATTAATGTCCCATTATTTTTCGAATGTCCCATAATTTTAAAGAGCTCTGGGACATTGGGACCCACCCATTGGCATACCTATCAGAATCACTGCACAGTGTAAACTACCGGTAATGGCATATCTACAGGGATAAAGTCAGAAATAGGACAGGACTAAGAAATAGGACAGTTATCCATGTTTCATTGCGATAATGGAGCAGACAGCTGTATGGCCAGCAAAACTATATTTGTAAGATACACATATACCAGTGGTATATAATAGAGGAAGGACCAATTCTGTAGGGGTAAAACATGCTGACATAAGCATTGTTGCATCACATATTGTTATATACAGAGTGAGAGGGTCTCGACCTTCTGACAAAATATATACCTTCTCAGAGTGTTAATACAATTTTCTGGCAAAAGGGGAATATTAAATGAGTCACTGTTTTAACATGTACCACGCTCTTCTTTCTATTTACATTCAACCAGCAAATATTATTTCCAGAAGTGAGTTTATGAGAAATTCTATCTGGATCTATTCTCTCCTTTTTTTTTCATTCTATATCACCACTGTAAGAGGCAGAGGCAGAAGCGATACATGTCTTACCTATAGTACAACATATTGAAACAAATATTAATCCCATCCGCACATTGAACTATATCCACACAATGGATGACCCACCGTGTTATTTAATAGCAGACGACACTGTCTTGACAATTTCTTATCAGTAGGAGGTTAAGGTCATATAACTGGCTGTCATATTGGGTCAAACTTAAGTCACGTCAGAAAATGGTGAGCAGTTTGAATTTTAGTAGGTAGTTTATCAGGCATTCCAGTTTCTATGATATCTAGAAGCAAATCATAGCGCTCACAATTTTACATGATGATGAGAACTGTTGCTATTTATATATTGAAGTGTAAATTCCTAGCTCAATAAGTAACAATTTGATCGGCTGGTACCAATTTATTTGTATATATACTAAACTTTTTATCTTTACCCGCCCAAATTGTAGCTGGTAAAACAAAACTTCTGGCTAATATCCTGGTATACACTTTGAAATAATGAGCCTTTTTCAGCATTATCAAGCAAACTGGCTCATTATCATTATTAAACTCATTCAAAGTTCAGCACATTCAGTAGATCTACTGAAAAGTTCAATTATATAGCACCTCAATATTTCAAAACTGATTCAATGATAAACCTAAGAAGAGAAATCTAACCCTATCACATTTGTTAAATTCGCTGTAGTGTAGATTTAGAGTCTATGAGTAACAGATGCATTTAGCTGTTTTACTATTTTTTATATTGATTTGGATATAGAAAGACAAATCTAAGGCCTTAAAATTAATAACAAACTATATATATATAGATCTACCTATTATATACAGCAATAATTATCTCCTAATGACTAAAACAATCCAACTTGTATAATTTTCCCTCCACAAAAGTGAAAACTTGTACCTGTTGTAAAAGTTCATAAACCTGTGTACAAATATTGTTTATCACTCCCACTGCCAGGTTACGCTCTAGCCCCAAACTACATCTGACTAGATTAGAGTCTGGAGCGCCACTGTGTGTGGAATGTTTTAATTTAAACCTCAAGCCAGTCAAGGTCAGCAGGTGCTCAAAAGTGTAAGCGGGGGTGTGAATAAGGTCTAAATAGCCATTTCCCCGCATCTCTCGATTGTTTAAAATATCCAGCAACCTTTTACTTGCCACAAACACCCATTTGGACACTGACATATAAAAAGTTTCTTTTGGTGCACCCATTGCAAGGGTCAGCTGGATATCAACTTTAACAAATTAGTTTTAATAACTTAGATCCTCTATAATTGAAAGTAAGTCTTTATAATAAACCTTTAAATATGCCTCATTCAACAACTCCTGGGTTTAGACAACACTTGTGTCATTGTTCACCAGTTAGGCAAGCATGCAGCGCACTGTAATAAATCATAAGAAACCCAGTAAACTGGTAAATAAATTCAGTGACCGAATGAACTGGTTGACCTCAATCAGACCCATTCATTCAGTCTGTCGTGCCAGGCCCAGGCGAGGGTCGTCGAACGGCCTCCACAGAAAAGCTCAAGACGTGGGGAGTCACATATACCAGTATACGCCTATGGCAATAATTCAGAGCATGCAGTGTTAAATTATAATGTGGGTGTTACTCACCAATATGTTCCTGCACATTGAGTGAAGAATGTGTGTGTGGGGGCGCCACAGAACACAAAGAAAACGAAAACGTTTCGCCCTCGCAGACTCAGCACAGCTGCACTCTGTGAAATCCGCAATATGGCGGTTGAGCGGTGACGTCACAATGGGGATTCTCGTGTGGATTGCGAACGAGGAAATTCCCGTGGCGCTATAAATAGCATAGCGTGTCTGGGTCTCGCACTGGTTCAGCGAGAAACATTAACCGTCATAGCGTAGCCGTGTAGAACAACGTCATACCATAATAAATCAAAACGATATCCTTAATTACAGTCAAGCTTCTGAGTAAATTAATTCGTAAAATTAATTTAGAATACCAACAGAAGAGCAAATATTGAAGCAATCTGGGTGGGTGTCCCAATTAACAACCGAATCATCGCTTTTATGAGGGGCGGATCCAGAAAGGGGGCGGCCGACCCGGCCCCGTTCTCCCCTTTTAGAGCCGAGATTTATACCACTTAACGTAAGAAAACCAATAAGCTAGGCTATTACTCGAAACCGGCCCCTCCTTTTCCAGCATATCTGTATCCCACCCTGTCTATTTCTTCATGTGTTGACACGTCATGATCAATATTTTTTAACAGCGTTCCTCAATTAAATTAAAGAGTATTCTAGTTTGATGGCGTCGTCTTATTGGGATTAATATTTGAAAATTCCCTTTGGACCAATAGCAGCCTGACTTTAAACGCAACAAAACTATCATAAGCTTAGTTCCCGTGCATAATATACGAACAGCTCGAGTTTTCTTATTAATAACGATAATCCAAAGGAAATCCCCAATCGGTAGGCAATCTATCCAAATTAAACATATTTAGCCTAAACAAAATACACGTATTGCTCGTCATCCATCCATCTGCGTAAGACGATGAATGTAAATTATTATCAGTTATTTCTTTCAAGCCTAACTGAATTTATACTTTTTAAGATTTTCATAATAAGTGTTTTTTGCCCAACATATGGATTTTTTTTTAACGTTTTGATCTCTCGGATTTTATTATGAATTAATTTTACAGTATGGCATACCACCCCACTAAATAACTGTGGCGTAATACAATTGTAATGTTTCTCCGCAGTGCCGTACGTTGTTCTTCTTTCCTCTTTCTTTTAGAGTCGTAGTACAACACACGTATGTCCATTTCCTGTCCTTTATTTCAGTGTTTGGTTTGTGTTTTTATAAACACACGTATATAATCAGTATTATCTACAATCAGACCGCATTTATCCGACACCCGTTAATCCGGAAACCCCGCTATCCGACACAGTTCGACCTGTAACGGATTTCCACAGTGCTAATTGCCCCCGTTAATCCGACATTCGCTTTCCGACACCGACACAGCTTTTCTGCAACCAAAGTGCCTATTTCTCTCGTTTATCCGACCAATTGGCCGTGAAGCCGCGCTGTGTTAATTGGTTCTCGCTCCATTCTTTTGTTGTGATAAGTAGCCGGTAGACTCTTAACACACAAAGGATTAACACTGATGGTTATTGCTTTCAAGGGTCTTGAGGGTGTGATGTCTTTGTTTTACGGATATCAAAGAGCTTTCAGGCCGTAATCATTAAAACATGAAAGGATCTTTTGAAGTTATGAATTGGACACGCGACACGCGAGATCTGCCTCTACCAGAATGAACACCCAGTAAAGACGCAACTCGAGCATCCATCTCGCTGGTGTGTTTGGGATCTCTGTCGGTACGCCTAGCGTTAGCGGTATCTTCGGCAAATAAGAAAAGTGACTGGCTGTCACCAAAGATTCAAAAGATGACTTCCGCATACGATCGGCCCAACATGCCTTCATGGAGAATGCTCTCTTCACATGGTCCAACGTTGGCGCAAGTGCCCCCAGGCAAGCCCGCTTTCTAGGGGCACAACGGTGTCCATGCTAAGTTCTTTAGACGCCAGTCGGGAATCGACTGTAGCTTTTATCATAATGTGTGCGCGTAAAATCATACGTGTTTACGTATTCTATATACCTTGTTCTGTCTTCTGACATCAAGAAAGTGTGTCAACACTACGTTGTTTCGGTTATATTTTCGCGAAGAAATGTTGGAGCATAGTCTTTTCCAGACCAACCGCCATGCGTATGCAGCGCGACCTGGCGAGTCCCGCTATCGTTTGAACCATTTGTAGCCTGGGTCCCAAACTTTGTAACCGTGAATTACCTGTGGCAGAGGGCGCTGTTGTTGTGCTTAAGTTCAAAGTGAGCGACTGACAACGCCCTCTAGCGGAGAATCACATGCTAACGCAGCCGGGAACCAAGTTGCATCCACAGGTACTGGCATCCGCCCAAAACAAATATGGCGGACGGTTGGTCGGGGAAAGTCATGTGCTCCAAAATTTTTTCGCGAAAATATAACCAAAACAACAGTGTTGAACACTTTCTTGATGTCAGAAGACAGATCAAGGTATATAGAACACGTAAGCACTATGATTGTACGCGCACACATTATGATAAAGGCTACAGTCGTTTCCCGACTGGCGTCTAAAGAACTTTGCATGGACACCGTGGTGCTCCTAGAAAGCGGGCTTGCCTGGGGGCACTTGCGCCAAGGTTCAACGATGCTAACTCTAATTAAGGGTGCTAAAGTCACTGACGAAATACTGCCAACGTTTTCTGTCAAAAACTCAGTGTCCCAGCTGAAACGCTTCGCCATCAAACAATTCACCAATCATGGTGAAGCTGGGTGTGCCAACATGACTCAAGTGCAGGTTGTGTGTCAAACACCTGAATCATATGGCAGCTTTGCTCAGACAGAACTGCCTATGCCTAGCCATGAATCCATGGCTATGGTAGAAGAATCATAGTCATGTAGCATTCTATAGTGAAAAATCAACTTCACATGACAAATTGAATTGTTTAAGTATAGCTTTCACAATTAGTTTCAACAATGTAGAAGTCCTTTTCTATATATAATTACTGATGTATGAACTATTCCAAAGTTGTTAAAGTCTTCAAAAGGAGCTATAATTGCCTACTGGCATAAAAATGGACAACAACATGCCACCATTTTTTTACAGGAAGTTGTTCACTGCACATGTGCAAGGTCATCACATGATATTATAAGCCATGCTAATTGGTTCATTGTTCAGGGACCCAGTCATTGGGTCAGTGAAAACACATGTTTTCATGTGAATTTCTGGTGACAGACTGGACTATTTTTGCCTTTAAAGAAAACGTTACTTATGTGATTAGTCATTACTTGTCAGGAGGTAAAAAGAAAAGGATTAGGGGTTGTTTCTGTTATAAAACTTTTCCCACAGCAAAGGAGAATCAGAGCTACACTTGGTCAAAATCAAACAACCCTGAAATGAGGTTGTTCCAGACCAGAATTTTACTATGGAATGCGACTAGGCTGTGTTTCAGCCCACACAGCCTAGGGTTCTGGGCTAGCCTATGCCCGTGTGCTATGTACTTAGGATACTTTCTCACAATTAGCAGTTTACACGTACGTGTTCAATGTCGCAGGCAGTTACCGTAGAATATAATATATGACTGCACAAACTTTCGACCATTACCGAAGGATCATCTAAGTCAGACCCCGCCCCCCTCCCCTGGGATTTCCGAATTCGTTAATCCGACATATTCGTTATCCGACACAAATTCGAGTGTAACCGAATGTGTCGGATTAACGGAGTCTGACTGTATGTATATAACACCGACCGAATCGACAAATCAACGAACGATCTCTCCAACCCCCTTTTTTCCCGTTTCCCACCCTTTTATATGGCTAATCCTTCAACCGTTACTTGCTCCGAGCAAGTCTCCAGTGGCCAGTTTCCATTGATCATACTGGCGACATGGAAAGCGTGACGCTCAGTTTCTAGACTAAGACTGAGCCTGATTGAACCTAGTCAAGTAATCATCCAAAGTAATCATGATTATGATTACGTTAGCAATGCAATCGATTACGATTACGATTACATTGCTTTTAAAACCAATGTAATCGATTACGATTACCATTACTTGGAAAATGTAATCGATTACAATCGATTACGATTACTGATTATGATTACCCCATGTCTGCTTGCTCCTTACCTCACACTCGTCCCCCCCCCCACACCCACACCCAAGTAGACCAAACCACCCTGAACCACCCCCATATGTGGTCATTCCAAACACCGCACCGCCCCTTGACTAGCTAATCCGCCACTATTTGCTTCTCGCCGGTCATGGCCTACTCGGTACCCCAAACTTCTCACCACCCCCTGTTTGCCTACCCCAAACCTAGCACCACCGTGCACCTATACTTGGCTAGGTACCCCAAGCCTCACACCAACCCCATCCTTGTGTCGCTGCATATTGTCACTAGCGGCCGCACAGCCACTCACTACCGGTGTCACATGCGGAAATGCCCCCCTCCCCTCCCTCCCCACCCATGCGGAGACGCCCCCCGTGTATAAAATACATGATTGTGAGACCCTCTCTGCTCCATGTGTTCGAACGGTGCCATTATGATAGATATGCACAGGGGCGGCATCTCCGCAACAGGGGCAAGTCCGCATGGGACACCGGTGTGGTGGGCGGGATTGCCCCCGGATATGTGTCTTCCCTAGTATTTATCATAATTGCACCGTACAATCACATGAAGTGGAGCGGGTATACATATCATGTATTTTATACGAGGGGGACAACTTCGCATGGGGCGCTAGTTCCGCATATCACACCGGCCCGAGAATCCTGATACATGCCAGACGACGCCAGTCGACACCTGCCGAGACCGCTGTAATGATTGTTGTCTCAATATTTCATACTAGCATCCTCAACTTTCTACGCAGAGTGTATTTCATGTAATTAGCATGAAAGAATTCCCGGATGTAACACCAGGATGCCTTTGTTGTTGTCGCGTCTAAACTTTACCGAACGATCAATTTCATACATATATAAGGAATATATATATTGAAACATATATTGTTCCCTGATACGACAATACGTATAGAAACTATAAGTGTCCAGATCCTTTTTCTACAATATTTCGAAAATTCTAATGTGGCAAAATGTTGCTGTATGTTTGAATTTATTTTGTGTAACGCTTGTGTACGCCTCACTCTGATGGGAAATAAACATCAAATCAAATGAAATCTAAGTCCGAACTTGGTAGTGTTAACTCTTTTCGAAATGTATGCGTCTAAGCTTATCTGCATTTTTTTTTTATCTAATTGCTCAAATTTAACGAAATCCCACGCGCACTAAATTTATTCGCCAGCAATATTCCAGTTAGGCCTACTTCGAAGAACTTGTAGGCCACTACAGACAACGCTTGACAACAACACTTTGTTTAGATAAATTTTAATTTATAATTATGAATTCGCAGAGAAAAAAAAGCAAACTTGCAAAGATATATATAAGACTTAGTAATAAGACTTAGTATTAGAAAATGTATGCTTGCGTAGAGCCTAATAGGTTTGTCACTGCTTTCGAAAATAATGCGTATCCAAGTAGCCCTTGGAAACAAGAACGCTGTTGGTAACGTTGGCAGTGGGTCAGTTTGTCCTAGTGCCTAGGACTTTAGATTATATAGGCCTATGATTTTGTTGTGAAGGACCAGCTGCGAATGAGGGGCGTCGTTCGACCTCTCCGACATCTCTCTCTGCCCCCCCCCCCACACCCCCCCCCCCTCCGCTACTGGCCTGTCGATTAAACACTCGGTAGACTAATAAGTATTGTAAGCCTACTACATTATGAACGGTATGCGTGTATGCCTATGATGTAATCTTGAAAATAATGATTATTTGATTCTATTATTGCCTAGAGCATGCACAACATTCTACGCATTTCTACTGTTAACTGTGAATGCTACTATTTAATTCACGGATCATTCATGCTTATATTTAGAGTCGCATATGTGTATAAATAACTGACGTAGGGGAGCAATGAGGCCTGAAAAATATGACTACATATTGTGAGACCTACAACCGACCTGGTCAAGGCGTAAGCCCCCTCCCCCTCCACCACCACCCTCACCCACACACACACACTGCATGTGCCATTGTGAAGTTTTATGGGGTCCAAACGTCAACGCTGAGGCTCGCAGAGCACTGGCTTCAAAGCCTACTTCAACGCCCGTTGAATAAAATAGTACTGTATATATTTACATTACACAACAGTGTAATTCGACGTGGCGAATATGTAAAGAAAGAAGAAAAAATATAATAGTAAGAGCTGAGGGTAGTCGTTCTTCCATGACAGGGCAAACCATAGTTTCAGCATAGCTCACGTATAATTCGCGCATACTGTTTACCACCAAAAGTGTTTTCTTCAGATATGTGAAGCTCAACATACAATACAGCGTTGACATCCCGCAGTTCCTGCAGAATCAACCCAGACCCCTCGCCAAACACGTCCGAACCAGGCACAGTTCCTCGCTAGTATTCACGAGTCATGACATTACAAACTTGGGCAATGGCAGATTCCGTGCCAAGAGCAAGGGGAGCGACTTGGGTGCAGAGCACTAGCTGGACTACGGACTTTCCAGCGGAATGCCGTCTTGCAGTTGCGCCGACTGGGCAAAACTTCATCTGCCCTGCAAGCACTTCTGCACGGTATTCCGGATGTGTCCACGGTGGAGCAGGGATGCACTTAGCCCTGGTACATGCCTCTCTGACCACGCCCGTATACGGAACAAGGGTGAGAGCCATGCCGCTCACCAGGCCTAAAATTAGAAATCGCGTACCGGTGGCTCACGTTCAAGGTCCTACAACAATAAATATGCAGTGCCTACCCGTTAAGTTGCTCCATTAGGTTCCTGAAGCTTTTATGACTTTCTTCTGACTGTCATTTCTTTGGTCGGTAGTGTATCTTCTTGTAATCCGGGCGATTTGTGTCCTCTCTCGCTTCGTTTTCAATGCTCCGCCGCCCGCCGGAAGTAAACTAACTTAGCATGAGCACGCGCTGCCAGGCGGCTTTTGCTGACGTCCGGCGGATGGCGGAGCATTGAAAACGCAGCAAGAGGTGACAAAAATCGCCCGGATCACAAGAAAATATACCACTGACCAAAGAAATGAGTGTCCGACGAAAGTCATAAAAGCTTCAGGAACATAGTGGAGCACATTGACGGGTAGACACTGCATATTTATTCTGTAAGAACTTTCAACTTGAGCCACCGGTCTGCGATTTCTAATTTTAGGCCTGGTGAGCGGCATTGCTCTCACCATCAGAGAGGCACGTACCAAGGCTAGGATGCGCTGTGCCCCTTGTACAAGAACAGCCCGTTATACGCACTGGGCCATGTGTCACTGACCGTCCGTTGCGTGCGCCGTCTTCAGTCTCTTCGTCGTCTGACGATGAAGGAGAGCTGAGATCAGCATTCAACCCAGACAGTGACCTGGGACCGCTGTCCGGACGTCATGGGGCACCGCTGCATGATTCAAGCAGTCATGAGGCACCGCCGCACGATTCAAGCAGTCATGAGACATCGCCGCAGGAAGTTGTGGAGGGTACGGAGAGGGCGGCGGGGAGGAAGGTTGTGGAGGTGACGGAGGGGGCGGCGGGGAGGAAGGTTGTGGATGTGACGGAGGGGGCGGCAGGGAGGGAGGTTCCCAATGAGGTGGGGGGGGGGCATTGCACCCTCCCGAGCCCCCCGCCCCCACCGGTCGCTAGATCCGCCCCGTATTCAGCCTATGCTCTTGTGCCCGATTTTGATTTTGAACGACAATATGCGCGCGGTCGGTGGGCTCTACCCACATCCGGAGGGGGGGGGGGGGCGGGGTGCGGGGGTCCGCTTCCCTCTTTTTTGAAGAAGATACCATTTTTTAATGCAAAATCTAAGCAATCTTAGGCGTGGACTCCCCCTCTACCCCCTATCCCGGCCCCAAGTTTTTTTCAGAGCATCTTCCGCCCTCCTGCCCCATCGGTCGGAAGTTTCCAGTAGACCCTTGGATCCGACCCTGCTAACCGTGCTCACCTTGACACGTGCTGCTCAACGCTACCCAGCGACATCAATAAGCTCTTTCCGTTTGTCTACTTCTGTCATAAGATGATGACACTTAAAGTTGCATGTCGAGCTCTTTCCCGCCAAAACTAATGAGGTCAAAATACATATAAGAATCAGTCCTTGAATCATTCAAGACTTCTTTTATCTATACTCCACCCATACCAGACTGCCAAATAGTGTCTCTTAGCCTTGTCCGTGATATCAATTTACCACAAGTTTTCATTTTAGTGGTAAACGTCATCAGTTTGTGTGCTTCGCGATGCCTTGGTATAAGTAGCAGTGCCGCGACCGAGTTCTGTGGTGTCCCGGGATAGACACGTTTTCCACACCACAGCCGAAACGGCGATGTTGATCAGGTTTCTAAATTTATAGAATGAAACAATCGAGTTTTCTGCAAATTTTGATATAAATTTCGCCTTGGCTTAGTTTTGGCGGGAAACAACTCCACATACAACTTTAATTTCTGTCTATTTCGGTTTCCTCTGCCTCTTCTTCTGTTATGAAAACCCCTGACAGAATCAGCTGATTGTGATAGTTATTGTCTGCTAAAGTAGATTATTACCTTAATCCTTGAAGAGTTCCAAACTGGAGCGTCATTATCCGGTAGCCGTGAGATGGCAGCACAACTCAAGGCCAATTTAGTCGCGACGCCAGGATTGCGTACCGGAGCACGATCGATCGCCGCGAACATTGTTGGTCACTCCGAACTTGCTACGGTACGACATTGGTCACAGCCGATTTTTATTTTCCCAGAATTCCCGCGCGAGGGTTTGTTTCAAGATGGCGGACAAGGAGCAAGATGTGTTGCTAGCCGCCGTCTTAGATGAACTTTGTGCGATTGGTGATGAGCCTAGCTGTGGCAGTTATGTGTCGGTACCTCTATTAGCGTCCGACGAACATTTTGTGTCTGTGGGACAGTATTGAGTCTTCAACACACTGCATTTATCATTTATTTAATCATTTATTAAATTCCTAAATGCATGAAAAGGGTCGTGAAGGGTCATATCTGCACAGACATAGTAAATCAACGTGCAGAGAAAGGCCAGAGGGGTGTGGGGGGGTATTCTTCCATGTAAGCTAGTGCATGCGATGGTTTCAGCATAGGTCACGTCTTACAGGGGCGGATCTATAGTGAGGAGTCAACCCATGCATGCAACCCCAACCCCCACGTTTAGGGCTGAAATTTATAACGTATGAAAACCGATCTGCCCCGCCCCCCCCAACAGATTTTTTGGATCCGCCCCTGTAGTACTGCAATAATGCAGTTTGTGGGCTCTATCATGGACTATGGACTTATTAACAGGCAGTGTGCAACTGGCCCCTCCCCCCCTCACCCTATTTTTGCGTCAGTTAATTTATTGTTCCTGTGGTAATATGTAAGAGTTAGAATCATATTTTATAAACAATTTTCTTGCATGTCATCATTATTTCATTACCATATAGTATCCTAGCCGTGAGATGGCAGCACAACTCCATCTAACTCATGTACGTATCACCACACTGGAGCACCTGGCCACAGATGAGCCCCATTCCAATGCTATGGTAAGAATTAGTTTTTTGATGGAGCCTGCTTGCTGTGTACTACGCAATTGAGGGCTGGTCTAAGTTTCCATTGAAGTAACATTATACATATTTGAAGACAGTTACACTTTCACAGGCTTCATACTTTGGCAGCATTGATTTAACAACATACTGGTAATACTTTGGTCTTTATTATCACTGTTTGACAGGACATAATTGTATGCTCTGTTGTGGAGCGGTACAGTGTAAATAAAATATAAATTGGATATTTTTGTTCCTGCAGGCAATATGTACAGCTGCATTAGAACAACTAAAGTATAGGACACCCACTTTGGCAATAGCTGTCATAACCCGAGTTGATAAGTAGACATATTGAAGAAATAGAAGCCATCTTGAGCATTTTCGCGAACGTCAAATGACGTCATGTCACGTCACGATGACGTATTATTAGATAAAAAGTAAAATTCGTAGCGCCATTCATAATGAGTCAAGCAATCGCTCTTGAGAACAAAATTTCATGTTCACTTAAACACGTCGTCTTCAGAGACACCTATGGCGAGGGGGCTAAGTGTGCGTCAACGTCATAGCTTACGTGCTCCTACAAAAGTTTGGGCCTGCTTGATGTTCAGCTGATTTGGCAATAGCTACCATCACCCACAAGTTCATGAGTTCACCCATGATTTCGTAAGTAGGTATATTTAACAAAATAGAAGCCATCGCGAATGTTGTCGTGATCGTCAAATGAAGTTCGTGAAGTCACGAAGACATAATAAATAAAAGATACGAAAGTACCGTTAATATTGCTTCAAGAGAAGCGCCTTGGCTTCAAACTGGATGTCCAATTAAGATCCGCCTACAGTGCCACACTGCCTGTCGAAGGCAGCATTTAGCCCAAATTGCCCCTATAAGGCCCTTTAGCCAAAATTGGCCCTGACGACTCGTAAATGTCGCCATTAATACAGCTTCCAAATGTACTTATGTATTTTCGTCCTCGACCTATGGTCGAATATCTCTTGTTAGTGTGTTTGTAAATATGTAAGTATGTCTGTTTCACTCGGAAATTACAAGTCTCATTGCGTCCTTACGGATGCACATATCGGTTTGCAATTGTTATTGCCTAATAGCAACGCAATAGGGCTACAATATATTCGTCACGCAGGTCGAAAGGTCAAAGGTCAAGGTCACAGCGATTTTTTTTAAAATAGCTAAAAACACTTATATCTCCGTTAATACTAAAGCTAGAGATCTCTGGTTAGTTTTAAAATGTGCTACCCTTCAAGGCGCAGCTATCTTGCAATGTTCACTTTTTGATGCGTAATACTAATTTTCGAGAAAAACGAGGTCATAGGTTTTGCGGAAAACGCACTAAATGACCTCTGTCAGTTTTTTCGCTTTTTGGCACATTTGCCATCAATCTATCGCTATGATGTTCAAATATGTCATAGAAATATGAATTGTGATGACTTGTGTTGAATTTTAGAGTTTTCTGATACGTCACGTGACGTCACAATGACGTCACTTTCGGTACTTACAAAAAATCGTCAAAAATCGGCAAAACATAATAAAAATGCGAGAGTAGCGTCATATTGTAGGGAAAGTAGTTCCTGGTATAGATACAATCTAAAAATGATACGTTCCTATCTTACTTCCGGTTCCAGGGCCGACGGCATTTCTCTATGGGACTTCCCATGTTAAAGCCCTGGATCTCTCAAGCTGGGAAAAATGTTTTGTCGCGTATTTCACAAGTGCCTCCAGCAAACAACACCGGAATTTGTTTATTAGTTCAACATGAGATCTAGTAGCCACAGTGCTTACCATATGAGATTGGAACAACAAGTGACGTCACAGGATTTTTATGAAATTTGGCCAATGGTGAAAGATGCGACTTTTTAGTGTTAGCAGAGGCTCGCACGGGCGTCATATTGAATCCATCACTCAATGCTTGCAGCTGTGGATGGATAATACTAAGCTGACTCATAATGTGAGAACATGGTGACATAGCCATATTACTTTTCGGTATATAGTCGAAGTCGTTTAACATTGGATCCTATGAGGAAAAATGAACTTGATCGAATATGACCTACTTCCGCTCAAGCTATTTCAGTCTCTTTTGCCACACAGTGAGGTTCTATAATCGCAAAGCAAGCTCCAGCACAAACACGGCGATCGCAATATTATTTTTCGTTTCCATGGCAACGAAACAATTGGCTTAATGATAAACATACAGATTCTTGCTCCTTAAAGAAAAATCGTCAAAAATCGGATAAAAATGCTAAAATTGCAATCTTTTCGCCAACTAGTTGCCAATGAGCATCTACAGATCACTTAATGCGTCAATTATGCCCATGCTGTCTAGTTACGGCGCTAGAGCGCTTCGCAGTGGGACGACACCTTTGCAGGGCCGCCAATGATGAGTGAATGGATATTGTGTACACCATGAAAAATAGGTCGAAAATCAGAAAAAAACATGCTAGAGCTGTGCTATTTGCGCCGAATGGTAGGGAACATTTATCTCCAGAGAACTAGTACAAGAAACTAATTAGCTGCTATATCACTTCGCCTGCAGTGTTCTTTGATATTGTCGTCGGTATCCGTGTCTCCGCAATGATAAACTAATGCAACTTTTGGCCATTCGTCAAGCCATAGCTGAAGGACTATTCGTTCTATCGCCTAGCTCTTTAATCAAATGAGTTGTGACAGTGAACTTTGGCCCAGTGCTACTTGGACGTTGTCGTGCGTCACATCATGATGTCACAATGACGTCACGACGTCATAGTTTTACAAAGGTCATTACTCGGTCATTATGCCTCATGGCGACTTCCGAGTTATTTGACGTTGTACCCTATATCCAGGGACTGATGCTGCCGCAGGTAACTTTTTTCTCAGTACCAAAATGTGCGCGTCAAAATTGACGTCGACGTTGACGTTACCGGACAAAATTGTGAAAGCAATTCATTTTCACTATAAGTTTATAAGTAGGTAACATGAACTGTTGGAAAGCCAATTTGTTTCATTTGGTAAGCGTCAGTGACGTCATGTGCGCCCAATGGCATCGATGTCAAAGCAATAGTTGACGTCCACCTCGCGTTAAGTGGCGTTTTGACGTTCAAAGGGCCATATTTCGGTTAATATTTGAGCTAGAGAGCACAGATTTGGCATGAAGCGAGAGAGAGATGGCATATAATTGCTAAGAGCCCCCATAAAGCGGGTGCCCAGCGCTCTGGAGCCAGTTCTCCCCTGGGGTCCAACTAACTGAAGATTTTTCCGTGCCTAGTTACTCCCCAAGCTGAACACCCTCCCCAGAGGCTGGACACCCAGAGCCCCGCACCACGCCGTGTTTGAGACGGGGTGATAGACCTTAGGTGGATCTGTCATGGGGAGGAAACCTCCGAGTGATACCCATTTCACGGGTTTGACGCGGCAGTGTGTCGCAATTAAGTTAGGTAGGATTGGTTGAGCGGATTTTATATGTATGCATACGAGTTTCTGGTTTGTATTGTTCATGTCAGGATTGGTGCTGCATAGGGCTGGTGAGTTTGTTGTTTGCCGTTTAAAGTCCAGGGGTAAGTTCAGGCGTGGTCAACCGGTTGGAACCGGTTAGGTTGTGGATGAGTCGTGGTTTTGTCTAGGCTGCTGCCTTCGTCAGTCGTATTTGTATCGAATTTCGTAGCAAAGAATAAAGTAATGAATTGACTGATCACTATCCGTGTTGTTCGGCTGTGTCCCGTATGTATGTTTCCTGGTCGTATGATAGTGTAACCGTTTTACGCGGGTTGAGTTCTGAAGTTGGTATTTCTAGTTACGGACATTTAGGTATTCATATTAGCAGTAAGGTTAGTTAACAGTAAGCCCAGGTTAGTTTAAGGAACGAACGAGGTTGTCTCCTGATAGGTTTCAGTTCAGAGTTCAGAGTTTCAAAAGTACACAACGAGAAGTCGAGATGGAAGCATAGGCGAAGGTACGGTGCATAGTTATTTACGTACATCGCACCGGTTATACACCACCCCCTATATATAAAAAGAGAGTACGTTACACAAGCATGAAGAACATAATTATAACTAAGCATGAGGAAATAAGCATGCAAAACCTAGAACTGTGCATGAAGCATAACGAATTTGGAACTTTCCCAGTGGGTACACCGACGTCGTAAACTCGTCGCATTTACATCAAGACGCCATAAGATGTCAAACCGACGAACAAACGACGTGGAAGGGCTTATAGTTTCCGCGTCGAAAATATGACGTCGCGAACCCGTCAGATATTCGTCCATAAACCGCCATCAGTAGATCGAAGCACGTTGTGTTGGTGCGTAATCATGCGTTTTCAATGATTGGAGACAAATAGATGGCGCAGCTATTGCGTTTCACTGATTATTAAAGACTATACTCAGGTCTTGTAGGATTCAAGAAGCACAAGTCGTCTTCAAAGCGAGTACCTGACGAGAAACCGACGTCATGCACTCGGCGGATTTACGCACCAGGGCCCGTATTCTCGAACTTCGCGATCTTCGCAACTCGTTCGAGAATACGGGCGCAGTGTTGCTAGACGTGAAGCCGCTTGAAGAATTCACGACGTTGACGCATATTTATCGCTTTTACGGTGGGTATCCGACGATGAATTTTTACGGCCATTGCCATTGTCTTTCATCATTCACCCAGGTATCTATCACCCTTTCACGAGTTTATAATGCCGGCGCAACGACTTCGTGTCGGACAACGTTATAATACGAGCACATAATGAATATATTGAACCTTTTTATGTAGGTGTTATAGAGGTCTAAAAGTATAGCACTATTATTCTCACGCATGACTGTACCGCCGCAAGTGACTCAGCCTCATACCCCCCCCCCCCCCTGCACCCTCGCATCACTCCATCCAAGTAAAATTCCTTCTGAACCAGACAGCAACGTTACAAGTAAAACAATAGTTAGATTTGTAGTGTGCGCTCAGATCAGTTGACGCGACGCCCGCCTCCAACACGTAAACTACCTGTGCAGCGTCCCAGAGCCTGAAAAGTTCGCGAACTCGAGCACCATTCACATTCAGTAAGGCAGATTGCGCTGCCGCCTTGCGGAGATATCGGTTGCAGATCGTACTGCGCATGCGCGAAGTTTAAAAATATTGCGGAAAGAAGACTATTAATTGTGTTATTTACAAGACTTGCTCATGCGAGTAGCCTACCGTCATGCCCCCCCCCCCTCCCCTCACTGGCTGGCTTTGATTACTTTGATAAACTTATGCTTCTTGGGCCGGGGCCAAAGTAAAGTGAAATTCATACATTTTATGGAGTGACGTTTTGCTCTAGGCCTATATTTTTCCGAAATTTGCTGTGGTCGTATAGGACGTCTGGCCGTCTAGACAGGCGCTGGAACAAACCCATATGCTATATTATAAACGATAGGTCTTGTCGGGTCGAATAGAACATGCTCTAAATCTATAGGTCATAGGCCTACAACCTATAGCCAATCAGTGCATTTCTTTCTGTCACGTGATAGAAACACACTTATGTGATTCGGTAATAAACAAATAACCAATGGGATAATCCTACCGTGTGGACAGTGATGTCTCATAAGTAAAAAATGTACAGACGACATGATTTGACCTATAGGTCACGCCTATAGGTAATGCCTCTGTGTCATGATCTATAGGAAATCTTACCGCCTGGACAGGCGCTGGGACAAAATATGTTATGACCCTAATATTTTAGGTCTTGTTAAGTGTAATAGAACATGCTCTATTCGCTAGGTCAAACCTATAGGTCGTAACATCTCTGGCCAAACAGTGCATGTCTCTGTCACGTGATAGAAACTGACTCGTGATTCGGTAATGAAGAAAAAACCTATAGGACAATCGCACAATGCGGACAGTGATGTCCCATAGGCATAAAAAACCCATACGAAAAACCTATGGGACAGACCTATAGGAAAAACTTACCGTTTGGACGGGGCTTTAGGCTTCCCGTTCCGAACAAGGCCCGTGTCACACGAGTGCGCTCAGATTCGCATTGAAAAGACAGTGTATATCTGTCCATATCATCGCTTTATAAAAAGTTATGAATGGATACGCATCGGGTCACAAGCTACGTATTCTGCACAATACATATTTCGGAATTACGTATTTCACAGCTCTAGACAAAATAAATTCCAGAAAGATCATCATATTTCGGCACTAAAGAACATCAGCAAACCGGGAATATGACCGCTTTCCTGCTACGCACAGCGTGGTGACAGTTTTTCCATTCGCCGGTTGGCATTTATATCAGCGGTTATTCTCGGCTTATATGCCTCTATCTCATTCTTAAAGTGGCATCATTTGGTAGTCACGATATTTATCCATACATAGTGTGGTTTTATTCATAGAGAACAGTCTGCTGACCTATATATGATAAACCACTGAAAATCGGTACTCACTTTTTGCATGCTGCATATACGTCTACGCAGCGCAGAGCGAGCTAGAGTTACCCGAAACACGCGCATACCAAAATTTCCCATGAAACGGTCTATCAAGTCAAAGTCCGAGTTCGAAATTTCGCGTAGGTGATTTCGAAATTTCGTGAGCGCAAGTCGAAATAACGTTTGCAGCTCTCTTATATATAACATTTACCGTGCTTTTTGTACCGTACTCGACACATTCATTCGATATTGATGGAGATCATGTTACTTTTTAACTATGTTTTCTAGTTAGAACGAGGTCAAAGGCGTGAAGCGCTTTAAACTTTGGCCTCGTGTTATTTTAAAGTATCACTGTGGGTCTAGCCCCTCCATTGCAATCGGACGACAACGGGACGTCTAGATACAAAATACAACCTCAACATCCACCGAAAACTCAGATGGCATGCCAACGTTAAGTTAACGTTAGATGGACGTTAGCAGCTCCTGCTATATGGTAACGTTATTCTAACGTAATTTTGCTCATTGATTAACTAACGTTTGCATTTTCCATTTTTTTAACGTTAATAGTAATCCGTGTTTGAACGAATATGTAACGGTAGCGATCAGCAACAGTCGGTCTTTCGGCCGCTGTACACCCTGTGTCACTGCGAGAGGGGGGTGGGGGGGGGGAGGGCACAGGTTCGTCAATAGTGTGGTAGTTGAAGTCTTAGGTCTGCGAAAGTCCATCCCCACCAGATCGGGGATTGAAATGCTTACGGTCGTAGATGGATACTAGTGAGCTGAACCACCAACTGCAAACATGGGGACATAGCCCGATTACTTCTTGGTATATAGTCGAAAACGTTTAACATGGGACCTTAGAGAGATACTGGAACTTCGTTCAATTTGACGTACTTCCGTTTCAGTGATTTCAGTTTCCTTCCCCAAGGTGGAAGATGTTGAACAGTACAAGAGACCTCGGGCAAGAACATGGCGAAAAGCAAATTAAAATTATGTTTCCATGGCAACGGCACTTTTGCCCCATGATAAAATATACAGATTCGGGCTAAATTTAAAAACTCGTAAAAATCGGGAAAACAAGCTAGAGCAGATATCTTTGCGGCTAATGGCAGAGAACATATATCTCAGGGGCTTAACGTTTGAGTCCTGTTATTTGGACGTTGTCCTGCGTTATGCCATGACGTCACAATGAGGGGACGAAGTCACAGTTTTACAAAGGCTATTACTCGTGTATTATACGTCATATCGATTTCCGGTTCATCTGACGTTATATCTTATATCAAGACAACTGCTACCGTGCGTAACTTGTTTTCCTTTACCGAAACGGCGTCACAAACGTGGGCGTCAAAGATGACGTCACTTCTGTCAGTATCTCAGCCTACGGCTGTCTTGTTTCCAAGCTGACTGTTTTAGGAAGGCCATAACTGTCCTCGGGCGGAACATACCGTTCAGTATATCTTGTGAGACAGGGGCAGAGGTCACGTTAGGAATGAGCTACCACTTCTATGAGAGTGGTACGTATATGCACAAGCTATCTTTGATAGATTTTTGGCCCACCTCTCAAAAACTGTGTTTGACAACGCCGCTGTAGAGACCCAGACCATGCTATTTTATCACTCATTATTATCATGCACGTCATGCTGCGGTATACATAGAAAACACGGATATCGTAAAACAGGCAGGAATATACGACGGCCATCAATTGAATAGGGCCTGTCAGAGAACCTATTCGGAGAAATATTTGGCCCCGCCCGTTTGGAATTTACGAGCCCTACAGATAACAATACCGACCGGGAAGTGCGCCATTTTCTCCGCACGAATCATTATATCATTATATCTAGCCTAGCTGTCGGCAGATAAGTGACAGAAATTAGGAGGCGTGCGTTGAGAGGATGCGAAAGGATACGGAGCAAACATGACCGTAGTTCAATAATCCACATCAACAGTGAGACCGCGAAACAGTGACGTATCAAACTGGATTTCATCTGTCTGATATAAGAATGACATACATGACACTTGCTTTGTGAGATACCAGGTTGCGAGAAGGATACATTCTGCCCATGATTGACAATATAGTGGCTGGCAACCATTTTGGTAAGTGGCCTTTATTAAGCAACATATAGGAATCAAACTGAATGATTTATCTGGGGCATAGAGGATATTCGACAGCCAATGTTTACTGTCTAAGTTGATACCAGAGGACACGTCACCCCCCCTCGTTTTTGTGCTGAAAAAATTCATATCATTTTATGGAAATTTTATTGTGATCACGACAAAACGCTTGTAGCCTACTTTCATTGTGCTGGCCTGCAGGCGTCTGTACTTTCATTGTGCTGGCCTCCAGGCGTCTGTACTTTCATTGTGCTGGCCTCCAGGAGTCTGTACTTACGTCGTGCTAACCTCCAGGCGTCTGTACTTTCATTGTACTCGCCTCAAGGCGTCTGTACTTTCATTGTACTCGCCTCCAGGCGGCTGTACCTTAATTGTGCTCGCCTCCAGGCGTCTGTACTTTCCTTGTGCTCGCCTTACAGGCGTCTGTACTTTCATTGTGCTCGCCTCAAGGCATCTGTACTTTCATTGGGCTCGCCTCCAGGCGTCTGTACTTTCATTGTACTCGCCTCCAGTCTTCTGTACTTTCATTGTGCTCGCCTCCAGGTGTCTGTACTTTCATTGCGCTCGCCTCCAGGCGTCTGTACTTTCATTGTGTTCGCCTCCAGGCGTCTGTAATTTCATTGTGCTCGCCTCTAGGCGTCTGTACTTTCATTATGCTCGCCTCCAGGCGTCTGTACTTTCATTGTGCTCTCCTCCAGTCGATTGTACTTCCATTGTACTCGCCTCCAGTCGTCTGTACTTTCATTGTGCTCGCCTCCAGGCGTCTGTACTTTCATTGTGCCCGCCGCCAGGCGTCTGTGCTTTCATTGTACTCGCCTCCAGGCGTCTGTACTTTCATTGTGCTCGCCTCCAGGCGTCTGTACTTTCATTGTACTCGCCTCCAGTCTTCCGTACTTTCATTGTGCTCGCCTCCAGGCGTCTGTACTTTCATTGTGCTCGCCTCCAGGCGTCTGTACTTTCATTATGCTCGCCTCCAGGCGTCTGTACTTTCATTGTACTCGCCTCCAGTCTTTTGTACTTTCATTGTGCTCGCCTCCAGGCGTCTGTACTTTCATTATGCTCGCCTCCAGGCGTCTGTACTTTCATTGTACTCGCCTCCAGGCGTCTGTACTTTCATTGTACTCGCCTCCAGGCGTCTGTAATTTCATTGTACTCCCCTCCAGGCGTCTGTACTTTCATTGTGCCCACCTCCAGTCGTCTGTACTTTCCTTGTGCTCGCCTCAGGTCACCTGTACTTTCATTATGTTCGCCTCCAGGCGTTTGTACTTTCATTGTGCTCGCCTCCGGGCGTCTGTACTTTCATTGTGCCCACCTCCAGTCGTCTGTACTTTCCTTGTGCTCGCCTCAGGTCACCTGTACTTTCATTATGCTCGCCTCCAGGCGTTTGTACTTTCATTGTACTCTCTTCCAGGCGTCTGTACTTTCATTGTGCTCGCCTCTAGGCGTCTGTACTTTCATTGTGCTCGCCTCATGGCGTCTGTACTTTCATTGTGCTCGCCCCCAGTCGGCTGTACTTTCATTGTGCTCGCCTCCAGGCGTCTGTACTTTCATTGTACTCGCCTCCAGTCGTCTGTACTTTCATTGTGCTCGCCTCCAGGCGTCTGTACTTTCATTGTGCCCGCCGCCAGGCGTCTGTGCTTTCATTGTACTCGCCTCCAGGCGTCTGTACTTTCATTGGGCTCGCCTCCAGGCGTCTGTACTTTCATTGCACTCGCCTCCAGTCTTCCGTACTTTCATTGTGCTCGCCTCCAGGCGTCTGTACTTTCATTGTGCTCGCCTCCAGGCGTCTGTACTTTTATTATGCTCGCCTCCAGGCGTCTGTACTTTCATTGTACTCGCCTCCAGTCTTCCGTACTTTCATTGTACTCGCCTCCAGTCTTCTGTACTTTCATTGTGCTCGCCTCCAGGCGTCTGTACTTTCATTGTACTCGCCTCCAGGCGTCTGTACTTTCATTGTGCTCGCCTCCAGGCGTCTGTACTTTCATTGTACTCGCCTCCAGGCGTCTGTACTGTCATTGTGCTCGCCTCCAGTCGTCTGTACTTTCATTGTGCTCGCCTCCGGGCGTCTGTAATTTCATTGTACTCCCCTCCAGGCGTCTGTACTTTCATTGTGCCCACCTCCAGTCGTCTGTACTTTCCTTGTGCTCGCCTCAGGTCACCTGTACTTTCATTATGCTCGCCTCCAGGCGTTTGTACTTTCATTGTACTCTCTTCCAGGCGTCTGTACTTTCATTGTACCCACCTCCAGTCGTCTGTACTTTCCTTGTGCTCGCCTCAGGGCACCTGTACTTTCATTGTGCTCGCCTCCAGGCGTTTGTACTTTCATTGTACTCTCTTCCAGGCGTCTGTACTTTCATTGTGCTCGCCTCCAGGCGTCTGTACTTTCATTGTGCTCGCCTTATGGCGTATGTACTTTCATTGTGCTCGCCTCCAGGCGTCTGTACTTTCATTGTGCTCGCCTCCAGGCGTCTGTACTTTCATTGTGCCCGACTCCAGGCGTCTGTACTTTCATTGTGCCCACCTCCAGTCGTCTGTACTTCCATTGCGCTCGACACAAGGTGTTTGCACTTTCCTTGTGCTCGCCTCAAGGCGTCTGTACTTCCATTGTGGCGAGTCGTCTGTACTTTCCTTGTGATCCCCTCAAGGTGTCTGTACTTTCCTTTTGCTCGCCTCCAGGCGTCTGTACTTTCATTGTGCTCGCCTCCAGGCGTCTGTACTTTCATTGTGCCCGACTCCAGGCGTCTGTACTTTCATTGTGCCCACCTCCAGTCGTCTGTACTTGCCTTGCGCTCGACACAAGGTGTTTGCACTTTCCTTGTGCTCGCCTCAAGGCGTCTGTACTTCCATTGTGGCGAGTCGTCTGTACTTTCCTTGTGATCCCCTCAAGGTGTCTGTACTTTCCTTTTGCTCGCCTCCAGGCGTTTGTACTTTCAATGTACTCGCCTCCAGGCGCCTGTACTTTCATTGTGCTCGCCTCCGGGCGTCTGTACTTTCATTGTGCTCGCCTCCAGGCGCCTGTACTTTCATTGTACTCGCCTCCAGTCGTCTGTACTTTTATTGTGCTCGCCTCCAGGCGTCTGTACTTTCATTGTGCTCGCCTCCAGGCGTCTGTACTTTCATTGTGCTCGCCTGAAGGCGTCTGTACTTTCCTTGTGCTCGCCTCAGGGCGCCTGTACTTTCATTGTTCTCGCCTCCAGGCGTCTGTACTTTCATTGTGTCCGCCTCCAGTCTTTTGTACTTTCATTGTGCTCGCCTCCAGGTTTCTGTACTTTCATTGTGCCCGCCTCCAGTCGTCTGAACCTTTATTGTGCTCGCCTCCAGGCGTCTGTACTTTCATTATGCTCGCCCCCAGGCGTCTGTACTTTCATTGTGCTCGCCTCTAGGCGTCGGTACTTTCATTGTGCTCGCCTCCAGGCGTCTTTACTTTCATTGTGCTCTCCTCCAGTCGGCTGTACTTCCATTGTATTCGCCTCCAGTCGGCTGTACTTTCATTGTGCTCGCCTCCAGGTTTCTGTACTTTCATTGTGCCCGCCTCCAGTCGTCTGAACCTTTATTGTGCTCGCCTCCAGGCGTCTGTACTTTCATTATGCTCGCCCCCAGGCGTCTGTACTTTCATTGTGCTCGCATCTAGGCGTCTGTACTTTCATTGTTCTCGCCTCCAGGCGTCTGTACTTTCATTGTGCCCACCTCCAGTCGTCTGTACTTTCCTTGTGCTCGCCTTAGGGCACCTGTACTTTCATTATGCTCGCCTCCAGGCGTTTGTACTTTCATTGTACTCTCTTCCAGGCGTCTGTACTTTCATTGTGCTCGCCTCCAGGCGTCTGTACTTTCATTGTGCCCGCCTCATGGCGTCTGTACTTTCATTGTGCTCGCCTCCAGGCGTCTGTACCTTAATTGTGCTCGCCTCCAGTCGGCAGTACTTTCATTGTGCTCGCCTCCAGACGTCTGTACTTTCATTGTGTCCGCCTCCAGGCGTCTGTACTTTCATTGTGCCCACCTCCAGTCGTCTGTACTTGCCTTGCGCTCGACACAAGGTGTTTGCACTTTCCTTGTGCTCGCCTCAAGGCGTCTGTACTTTAATTGTGGCGAGTCGTCTGTACGTTCCTTGTGATCCCCTCAAGGTGTCTGTACTTTCCTTTTGCTCGCCTCCAGGCGTTTGTACTTTCATTGTACTCGCCTCCAGGCGTCTGTACTTTCATTGTGCTCGCCTCCGGGCGTCTGTACTTTCATTGTGCTCGCCTCCAGGCGTCTGTACTTTCATTGTACTCGCCTCCAGTCGTCTGTACTTTCATTGTGCTCGCCTCCAGGCGTCTGTACTTTCATTATGCTCGCCTCCAGGCGTCTGTACTTTCATTGTGCTCGCCTCAAGGCGTCTGTACTTTTATTGTGCTCGCCTCAAGGCGTCTGTGCTTTACTTGTGCTCGCCTCATGGCGCCTGTACTTTCATTGTGCTCGCCTCCAGGCGTCTGTACTTTCATTGTGCCCGCCTCCAGGCGTCTGTACTTTCATTGTGCTCGCCTCCAGTCTTTTGTACTTTCATTGTGCTCGCCTCCAGGCGTCTGTACTTTCATTGTGCCCGCCTCCAGTCGTCTGAACCTTTATTGTGCTCGCCTCCAGGCGTCTGTACTTTCATTGTGCTCGCCTTACAGGCGTCTGAACTTTCATTGTGCTCGCCTCCAGGCGTCTGTACTTTCATTGTGCTCGCCCCCAGGCGTCTGTACTTTCATTGTAAGTGCCTCCAGGCGTCTGTACTTTCATTGTGCTCGCCTTACAGGCGTCTGTACTTTCATTGTGCTCGCCTCCAGATGCCTGTACTTTCATTGTGTCCGCCTCCAGGCGTCTGTACTTTCGTCGTTCTCGCCTCTAAGCGTCTGTACTTTTATTGTGACCTGGTGCAAATGAACATCTCAATATGACAGAAAAGGTAGCCAAGAAAAAAAACCGCACAGCTGGAATGTAAGAGGTTTAACACTATTAGGTAAAACACAAATATTGAAGTCGTACACAAATTTTCAATATTCTATGTCGATGGTAACCCATTCACAGCGATTTGAAAAAGAGATAAATAGGCTACTATTTTCCTTATCTGGAATGGAAAGCAACAACGGTTAAAAAAGGACACATTGGTTAAAAACATGGAGGGCGATTTAGCGCTCCATGTTAAATCAGTAGTACTAACCTCTCGCATCTAGTGGATAAAACGATATCATTTTAGAGAGGAAACCTCATGGAAAACACTTGGGAATTAACACGTGAAGAGGCTATGTCCGATACCAAATCTTTTGTTTTCTTGTAATTGTGACATCCCTTGGTTTGCAAGATTAGGAATAGATCCGTTTTATCTTCAAATAAAGAGGGCATGTTCAGTGTTACAGAAAAATAGACCCAGGAAAAAATATTATTAATCACAGTGTATGGCATAATATAAATTTGAAGTAAAAAAATTGTCCAGATTTATATGAGGTAGGTATGCACAAAATAAAGGACCCGTTTGATGATTCAAAGGTGCTTTTGCCATTCAACAAAATGAAAGAAAGCGGTATTGGAAACAGAAGCTTCCTCTCATGGTTCGCCTTGGCGCAAGCAGCACAATACGCCGTAAATAATGAGTTACAAGGTGAAGTGGTGCCAGATATTGTACAATTTGTTTACAAGGAGAATGTTATAAACTGGAAAAGACGGGTAGTAAGATTATTTATTATTGTATCAGAGATAATTTAGTTGGTGGAAATGTAGTCAAACCTAAATGTTGTAAGCAGACAGAGGGATATCTATACTATTCAAGCATCTATAAGCGGGACTTGTTAACACAGCGAGTAGGATGTTTTAATATAAATTTTTGAACGACTGTCTTATAAATAATTATTGGCTTCAAATATGGAAAATTCAAATCATGTATGCCTGTACTTTTTTCGGTAAGGATATTAAAAATATTGTGCATTTATCTTGGAAAAATATTGTAGAAGTACAACAGTTTTGGAACGCTGTGGAACATTGGTTTACACATAAACAGCTGTCCGGAACAATAAAGCCCTGATATTCTATGGATCCATTGAAGCTATAGGTCATGTAAACATCACTTTTGATAAATTATATCAATCTAGATTTTCGCAGACAGATAGATAAATAAGTAAATAGGCTGTTTTGCGTAAACTTATCTGGAAGAGATTAACCCTTTGTGGTTGTTGTTTTTGTTCTGTTTTGTGATCTTTTGGGTGATTTTTGTTGTTGTCATACTGTCTGGTGATGTTTAAATGATGTATTGTCTCTGTCTGGTGATTGTATCATGTCTATTTAAACTAATACAAAAAAAGGAAGCCAAAAAAAATCCAAACGTTTGTACTTTTATTGTGCTCGCTTCCGGACGCGTGTACTTTTATTATAATTACGTCCAAACATTTGTATTTTCATCGTGATCATGTCTAAAACGCTTGTACTTTCATTGCGATCACCTCCAGGCGTCAGTGCATTCATTGATAAGGTAGCGTTTGGACGATATCATAGTAAGCTTATGACAATTGTTATTGGTAGAATCTATGAATATCTACACATGTGACCATGCTAATCGATAAAGTAAAACGTATGCTATATTTCAGGTTAAAAGCCACTACAAAAGAAACATGGAGAGACAAAACAGACAGACGTCAGACAAAACACTCACTTCCCACAAGGCAAAATTCGCCATTTTCGTGATATTGGTCATGAGTCAGGCGCTTGGATTCTCGCCGTTGGTCAACGCCTCATCTGACACTGTAGTGGACGTCAATGGGGGGCACACACCGGATGTCATGTGTCCTACATCCTGCAGCTGTGTCCTGAACGACTCCATTCACTTTATGGTCAACTGTAGCCGAACCCCAGATGTCAAGGATTTCGGGAAATCATTGTCATTGATGTTTGACAGAAGCCCAAACATATCGACTCTTATCATCCAGAACTCCGGCATCACCAGTCTGGAAACGCTACAGCTTTGTGAACTACAAAATCTGGAGACTTTAAACCTAGACCACAACTCGCTGAGGAGTCTCGGTGATGGTCTGTTGCAGTGTCTCCACAATTTGCAGCACTTAAGTGCAGATCATAACGAAATCAAGGTCATCACGGAAAACGCATTTAAGGGACTCAGTGGGTTATCTGACTTGAGCTTACAATATAACAACATGGAGCACATCAACCCCGCTGCTTTCACGGGCTTCAATGCTATCAGCAGAATCGAGATGTCAAATAACCGACTTGCGAGTCTCGACATTTGGCCTCTTTACCTTGCTGTGCACATTCCTACACAGCTTGATGTTGATCTGTCTCACAATGATATCCGGTTATTCACGAACCACTTAAACTGGCGATACAGTCCATTTTTCAAACCCAGGCAATATTCCTTTAACTTGCTTGGCAACAACATAAGCCATATCAGTGATTTGAGAGCAGGCTGGGGTCTGCTCACTGATATCTACATCTATTCACTTTTTACTGTGGTACATAATAAAATTAACTTTCTGTACAACCCCCTGCACTGCGACTGCATGGATTTTAATGTGTATAAGGTGCTCAAATATGTACCTCATTCAGACTGGATTACTCAGATTAGGTGCGAAAATGCAGGTTTTCAAAACAGACCCACTCATATGTCTTTAGCAGAAATGGTGTGTCACGTCACTGACAATTGTACTTCCGGTTGCGACTGCATTGAGCGGCCCGCCGATACGACTGTCACCATCAACTGTGAGAATCTACAACTTCGAGATGTACCGCCTACAATTCCAACTCAAACAGTTGGTTATTATGACTATAACTTCAATTATACACTACGGTTGGCAAACAATGCTATTAAAGAGGTTTCGCATCGAACATATTTTCGTGTTCTGAATGTTGGAGATTTTAGTCAAAACGAAATAACATTCCTGGACAAAGACATTCTGCAACAATGGATTCTGATGTCACATATTTACCTCAACAGCAACAAACTGACCACGCTGCCCCAGGAAATCACATCGATGGAGTTCAAGAACCTACGTAACATGACACTTCACCAGAACCCTTGGCACTGCGACTGTGAACACACCTGGTTTAAGTCTTGGATTCTCAACATGACTGGCAAGATTGGTAACGTCAATGCCATTCTTTGTAGTACTCCAGCGAGACTACAAGGACAAAGTCTGACGACTGTCCCTGACGAAGAGTTTTGTACAGACCCAGTACAGGGTAAGATTTTCCGGATGATTACAATAACTGTGAGCGTCATCGGGAGTGTGGTGTTTGTCGTGACAACATCTCTGTCTGTCGCCTATTGCATGAGAGTGCGCGTCTTCGCCAGGTTTAAGTGGCACCCATTCAACCACGATGAGTGTCAGGGAGAAAATAAAGAGTTCGACGTCTTCGTATCATACGCCACCGAGGACGAGGATTGGGTGCGGGATCTGATTCGAGTTCTGGACGAAGAAGGCTATCGAACATGTTTCCACAGGAGAGACTTCATTGCTGGTCAGTTCATCTTGAATAACATCGGCACCACTGTGGAACGCAGCAAACGGACTGTGTGCGTGTTATCACCTGCCTTTGCCGCCAGTAGTTATTGTATGATGGAGTTCAGGACGGCTCTGTGCATCGACCTCGACGAGAAGAAACATCGGCTGATCACGATCCTGAAGGAGCCGATTCCGGTCGAGGAGCAGGATCCTTCACTGAAGGATTACCTCAGGCTGTACACGTATATCGAGGCCGACGCCAAACACTTCTGGGACAATCTCTTCTACTCTCTGCCTGTTAAGAAACTCGGACCACAGCCCCCGATGGAGATACCGGCAAACGACAACGAGGCGGATGTGCCTGGTGACCTTGAAGAGCAGGTGCCTCTTTTGGTCATGTAAGCAAACAAGGAGAGAAAGTGCAGACATGAATGAAAATGGTGAAATATCGTTATATTGTGTTGATCACCTAGCAAGATCCAATAATAGTTTTTGTCGTGGTCGAATAATGTCAGGGTTAAGTCGCGATTTGATGTGATGAACTCCTTTTGGCCAACACTGGTCGCCTTAAGCGGTGTCCTGTCCGGTTGCCACTTGATTTAAGTGCCTTGTTTTCATCGGATATGTGTTCATTGAGTGCGTCATGAGGGCGTGAATGATACTGCAATGCAGTACTGAATTAATGCAGCTAATTAAATAATGAATGCAGCTAATTAAATACTGTAATGCAGTAATAAATCTAACGGTCTGTTGTGAAGTTAATTTTCCGTATGTGAATCAAACGTCATCCCTCGACTTCCACTGCACTATCCACTTCTGTATACAAGCCGTCACTTAACTTCATGTAACTTCTGTGCCACTGCCATCATTAATTCAGATCCTCTCCCTTCGCAATGATTCGATTTGACGGTATATTACTAGAGATCTATCTATATTGACAAGACATATAGCTAATTATAATATGGAACTTGAATATTTCACTAATTTAATATGAATTTGACTCACATGGGCTTATGTTCGCATTGTAGGCAGGAATACCATGATGTTTTTGTTCTTATTATCTGGTTATGGGTGTCATTGCAATGTATCAGGATAATGTTATTTTAGTATATTTGAGGCCCATCAATACGTGCTTGGTGTGAATATTTACAGATGATGCTTGTAAATTGTGTATTCAAGAATGAACTATTAACCCATTCACATGTATATTTGTTTTGCAAATTCGCCAAAAAAAATATCCAAGAAAATGGATGATATATTTCGTTTGCATTGCAAATATTTCGGTCTTGTTCATAGTCTTATCAGTTGGTTTGCTACTATGCATGTTTACCTGTGAATGAGGTCAAAGAAGACGTGGGCCCCTCCCCCCTCCTCCGGTCATCAAACTATTGATGGAACCCCCGGTCGTCAAAACATTGGCGAATTTCGTTGTTTTTAACCATGTATAGAGTTTGAAATCGACATCGGCACTGTCAATATATATATATGTGAAATGATCCATATGTTAAAGCAATCGCAACAAACGCAGTTATCCTATGTATACTTATGACTGGATGTATCCCGCGAGTACATTAAAGCTGCTCATACAGCAAGGCTCGTCCTTAGTGTTTTGTCATAAATGACGCATTATGAAATCTTGTGAGTTCAGTCGTTAGAGCACATACGCGTTGCCCTACTTAGATTAAACTGAAACGGGCAAAAAACGACATCGGCCTGGAAGTAGACCGTCTTCCCCATGTGCGTGGGGGTTGGGGGGGGGGGGCTTTTTATTCCACAGCACAGTGAACTGAAGATGAGGAAACCAATTTTTCGTGAACTGGGAATGGGATATTAGCCGACCGTCGTGGTCAAGGATTTTCATTAATAGCGAACTGAGAATTTGGATAATAAGTAACCTTCAATTGGGAAATCGCCATTCTATTGCATGAAACCGTTTAATACATCGTGACCTTGAAATCAAGAAATTTGTTCTTTGTGACTCGGAAACACGACCCCGACCCCTTGCGCCCCCCCCCCTCTCACCTCCTCCACGTGGGTTTGAAGAGGGAGGGTGGGGGCGGGGACTTCTATTGGTCATCACTCCAGATAGTCATATATATCTGTCTCGGTCAGTTTCAGTTCACTGGGCCCAGTTGCACGACGACCCCTTAAGTAGTTACGGGCCCGTAAGCTGCACGTACGCTACCTGTAAAATGTGTGATTTGCATTAATTAACGTGGGGGCGTCTAGCTCGTAACTTTACGTGGCCGATGTTTTGTAATGCTTTTATTACAGGTAAGTACAATCAATCTTAGTAGACACTCATACAGAACACTGCCGGCCGGCTCTCTCACTCTAGTTCAACTGACGTAGCCCTTTAATCTTGACCTCTGACATAACCCATTAACCCTGACGCACTGACCCATTTATAATCTTACATCCGATCATAACGCACCCATACTCTCGCACCACATATCGTAACATCCTTCTTTTTTGAAAATAACTCATTTAGAGCCAAATGAACAGTTAATTTCTCAACATTGATAATCGGATAAATCATATCACTTCCATCGAGTTCCATGTCTGCCATAATGTCCTTGTTTTTTTCCACATGGACTCATTTTTATAACCATTACGATTTCAGAATGAGATTCTTCCTACTTTTGGATAGAATTAATTTTCTTGGTTCCTTTCATGTTTTTTGATAAACACTTCACTGCAAAGTGTTTTTTTATCTCACATTTTGAACAGATTTTTCCATATGCTGGACACCTCTCTTTGCTCCAGACATGTTTGTTACCACAGAATTTGCATTAACGCAGCTCTCTATCTTCTCTTCTTTGTTTCAGTTTAGGTCGAACTCCATGAATCGCAATATCTCCAGATTTCTTCTTTGAATATATCCATGTTTTTATTTTGCCATTTGGTGAGCAATACAAAATCTTGTTGTTCTTTTCAGTGTGAGATCTTCTTCATTCAGGAGTTTTTCTCTTAAATGAGTATCGCAGTATCCAAATACGACTTGGTCTCGTATTAGCGTTTGTTTCTGGTCATCATAATTACAGTCTTTCGATAGAATTTTGAGATGAGTCACGAAGGAGTCCAGAGGTTCACCTGGTCCCTGTTTGCATTGATGGAACTTGGACCTTGCAGCTAATTCATTTTTTCGGGGGGTGACATATCCGTCAAATTTCTCTAACACTTTTTTAAGGTTGTTAGCTTCGTCATTTTCCCCTTCTACATGTACAGGGAATTCAAAGGAATTGTAAAGTTCTAATATTTCATCTCCTCCAAATGTAAGCAGAATTGCAACCTTCTCTTCATCTGTTTTGTTATTACATCCACTTGCTAATATATATAGGTTAAACTTTTGAATAGTTTCCATGCTTGCTCTGTATCACCCATTAGTGATAGTCTATTTGGTGGGCTGAGTGATTGAGCCATAATTTCAATTTACCTTGTTCTATTATCTTCTTTTGTATGTTTCGTCTCTGTGTCTTGTTTGCCGTAAATATGGCCGCCGGCAATGGGCGTCAATACAAGGTACAGGGGAAAAGTATGACTATTCTGTTCGTCTATCCTTCGCTCGTGCTTCTCCGTTGGGATCTGGAGTCCTCCACTGCTTGACTTTACTAACCCCTTCCATTTTTGATTTCGATTTCATGTTTTCTATGTTTCAGCCTACTGTCCTTTACCACGGCTTGTCTGCCCTCCACCGGATTACTTATATTGAGTGTTATGCCCTGTTCACACGATGCAATACGTTGTAAAGTTCATTGAAACAAATCAATTTTTCAACTAGGTTCTAAAGTTTCGATCAAGATTTGGGAAATGTTAACTAATCAGCGTCGAGTATTTCAGCCAATCAGCGTTAAGATGACAACGTTGACTTTATTGGTTGCATTATGACACTGTGGAATGTATATATGTCGCGTGTATGCATGACGCTATGACGCACTATGCTCTAATGGAATGTTCGCTAGATGGCGGCAGTGACAACTGTTGAGTCTGCTTGATCGTGTGAACTGCTGACCGGCCGATGCTTCGACCATTGTTAGGACTGTTGAAGGAATGATCGTATCGTGTGAACCCGGCATAACTCATTTATTAGTACAAACAAGGAACAAACCAACCATAGCCCATGCATGTCTGTGTCACTGGTTGGTTTCGAACTGCCTACCTCCCGCACGCCTGCTCGCGTGCTTAACCAATGCGCCACAGCGACTTGGACTAAAGACAATGTTTGTAACTCTTTTTGTATAAACAATGGATCATTCTCTAATAGGTCTCGGCTGACCTGGGGTGCGTTCCGTATCATGATCGATCGTGATTGCACTCTCTGCGGAACGACAAATAAGGAATTGAACTTGGCAGATTGGTCATGTGTGACCAAACAAGTTTCTATCCGATAAGTACGTTGTATGTATGACCTGTGATATAGGACTCAAAATTACCATAAGAACGTGAAAAACGAAACTGCCCAGCTTAAGCTCTGTGTCTCTCTGTGACAGGCGCCTGTGGCTGTGCATTGTCCCATTGACTGAGTCTGAGATTTATAGGCATATTTTATACCGGGCCCAGGCACAGTAAATCAGTGGAGGGGTGGGGGACCACATTGAAGGCTCGATCCCTTCCCCTACCACCTCCCTCTATGGGCCTCCCTCTACTGATTTAATGGGGCATTTGTTTGGTGGCCTGTTTACCCCCCAACACTTCATTCACACAGGTTCGGTGCATGTGCATGCCAATTGTATGTAGCTCATACAGTGGGTATGTATTTCATTGCAATAGCCATATCCCTACTGTGGTCTGAATTAATGTATATGCTCAAATGCCAAAGTGGTCATTGGTAACGTTGAATATTACGTTATTGCCTTGCTATTTGCTGTTTAAGATTGCAGTCACAGCATAGCATCAAAACTGCATCGGTTAGTAATGTAATACGTATAAATGTTACATTTTAGGTACAAAATTAATGTGTGTTCTTAATTAACGCAATAGAATAGAAATGACATTGTTTTCCTGTCATACGATTGATACGCTGATGAAACAATGCGAAGGTAAATGTGTAAACGTGGTATAATGGCGCGGTTGGGTTGGGGAATTTCTCTGTCATATGAGGCCAGTAACAAATGAAACTCTAGCAAGGGCAACCCCGGCTTGCAACAGCACATATTATGGTTAGTATGTGTTCCTGACCGACAGGAAATATAGTGGCCATGACGACATATACTGCCAATAAGCAACCCGAAAATAACTAAGTTTGTGGTAAGTGATATATACTGTACAACTTTGATGGAGTCCATAATTGTGTGATGTGATTCATGTTGCAAGTGACATAATGGCCGATGGGTAAAAGAACCTGGCGACTACAGTTCCACGCCAGCGTCATAGAAACTTCGCCGCCAGATGCCAACGTAACCGGCGAGCCGTCGAGTCCCCAGTGTGGTTCCACACTTTCTTGGAGGATCACAGACAGTCAGCAACGAATGCAGACACTCCTGGCGCGCTCTTTAGCGCTGGAGCATGAGCGCAACGTCATCCCACAAAAAAGAAACGTTTTCTTGCGGGCATTATGTTCAAAAGTTAAGAAATAAAATAAATATGCATTGTGGACAGGAGCCTTGACTCGTGTTTTCATTTGAAGCAATCTGCTTGCGTAATGAATGGTGGCCGATTGTCTTCACCACTTTGTTGATAAAGTCGCTATAGTACAACTCGAATCGTGCTTCCATGCGTAATCAAAAGAAACTCTCAAACAACAGCGTTGTGTTCCGGCTTATTGTAGAATGGAGACTAATACAAAGCGTGATCAAAAGACATCCATGGACAGTGAAACGAATACATAAACTCAAGCAAGAGAACATGTATAGACGAATACGCCTACACGTTGACAAACAGTTTTAAGTTGCATATCCGGAAGATGCATACAATGGTCGGTGCCCAATGGCTTTACTGGGTTGGCCGAAAGTATGTATGTATTTCCCTGCTAAATGATGTTTCAATTATTGCGACAAGCGCAGAAACCCACTAACATTTATCATCTTTCGATATGGCACCCTGCACTGACAAGGGAAATATAGAGCAGTACACAATAACCACTTATTAAGATAAGGTAACAAAGTGAAAAACGCTGGCGTTCTTCAAAGGTGTCAATGAATTAGCCACTTGTGTGCTCCAAATGACTTGCACCATGCATGCCGCCATGATCCCCACTGGGATATCTTTCACGTTGCACATTCCAAAATATTTCATATGCCTCATTTAGACAAGTTTAAAGTCCAATTGTCCTCTCCACATCAGCCCGATTACAGGAATGTGTCTCGTTGGATGTCTTTTCAATGACGGACAAATCCCCCTTATTAATAAGAAATCCCGGATGTTGGATGGTCCCACCATGGCAATATGGGTGCCATTCACACTGCTCACTCCAGGCAATCTATACTGGGCGTGGTAGAATTGCGATGTACACTCCACATGCACATAGCCGCTCTATCTGGCCACTTGATGAAGTGCCGCAAGGTCCCTTCAACGCACTACGCCCCTCCATTACAAGACCGTGCAGAGACCCCTTGCTCAAGTCAAACCGGTAGGCCACCCCGCGAAAGGACTCTTGATTGCTAAGCAGCTACAGCAAACTTAACACTTCCTTCTCCACAGTTTGGCAGTTAGAGATATAGCCAATGTGTGACACAGGATTCTGAAATGTAAAATGGGTGTCCTATAATTTAGTTCTTCCAATGCAACTGTACATAGTGCCTGCAGGAACAAAAACATCCAATTAATATTTTAGTTCTGCTGTACCGCTAACAGAGCATACAATAATTTCCTGTCAAACAGTGATAATGAAGACTACATTATTACCAATAATGTACCGCTAACAGCTAGAACATACAATCATTTCCTGTCAAACAGTGATAATAAAGACCAAAGTATTACCAGTATGTTGTTAAATCAATGCTGCCAAAGTATGAAGCCTGTGAATGTTTAACTGTATTCAAATATCTATAACGTTACTTCAATGGAAACTTAAACCAGCCCTCAAATGTGCAGTACACAGCAAGCAGGCTCCATCAAAAAAGTAATTCTTACCATAGCATTGGCATGGGGCTCATCTGTGGCCAGGTGCTCCAGTGTGGTGCCATTTTGTGTAAAGAGTTTGTAAGAGAGTGATACATACATGAGTTAGATAAATGGTCATCAACACTAAACAGAGTATTGTTACATTAAATTATGAATAAATTAGGTTTGATTTAGTGTGAACAATAGTTCTCTTTGTATGAGTAAAATAAAATATTAATGTAGTAGACTTTAGAGCCTTAAGTATAGATATTAAAGGAGAAAAAAAATACTATATGGTAATAAAATAATAATGACATTCAAATAGGAATTTAACTCTTACATATTACCACAGGCACAATAAATTAACTGACACAAAAATAGGGTGAGGGGCGGGGGAACGGCCAGTTGCACACTGCCTTTTAATAAAACAAGCAGTAGGCGATGTGGACCCTCCAGTCCATATTCCATGATAGAGCCCACAAACTGCAGTGAAATGTTAAGCATCTATACTACAGGGGCGGATCCCAAAAATCTGGTTAGGGGGGGGGGGGGGGAGCGGGGTTCAGATCCAGATATGCTGGATAGGGGAGTCAGTTTTGGTTTTCAAAGGTTATAAATTTCAGCCCTAAAAGTGGGGGGTGGGGCTGCATGCATGGGTTGACTCCCCACTATAGATCGGCCCCTATAATACGTGACCTATGCTGAAACAATGGCTGCCCTAGCTTACATGGAAGAATGCCCCCCCACACCCCTCTGGCCTTTCTCTGCACGTTGATTTGCTGTGGCTGTGCAGATATGACCCTTCACGACCCTATCTGACCGTCAAGACTCAAGTGTCAGTGACAGTGTCACTGAGTGCGACATTGTTTTCAAGCATTTAGGAATTTAATAAATGATTTAGAGCAGTGTTTGGAAGACGCAATGCTGTCCCACAGACACAAAATGTTCGTCGGACGCCAATAGAGGTACCGACACATAACTGCCACAGCTAGCCTCATCACCAATCGCACAAAGTTCATCCAAGACGGCGGCCAGCAACACATCTTGCTCCTTGTCCGCCATCTTGAAACAAACCCTCGCGCGGGAATTCTGGGAACAATGAAAATCGGCTGTGACCAATGTCGTTCCGTAGCAAGTTCGGAGTGACCAAAAATGTTCGCGGCGATCGATCGTGCTCCGGTACGCAGCCCTGCTCACTTACCCGCTACGTGACGCTGTAAACTAAGAACGGTTCATGTGCTGCCATCTGACGGCCTTGAGTGTTAATATGTTTCGCGATTGGCCCCGTTATGGGCCTTTACTATCCTATAGTACCAGACCTGTACCGGGACTATACTGTCATGTAGTACAGGGCCCGAGCTGGCCCTTTACTCTCCTGTAGTACCAGGCCTGTACCGGGCCTTTACTCTCCTGTAGTACCAGGCCTGTACCGGGCCTTTACTCTCCTGTAGTACCAGGCCTGTACCGGGCCCTTACTATGCTGTATTACTGGGCATGTACTGGGCCTTTATTATCGTGTAGTACTGGGCCTGTACCGGGCCTTTACTAGCCTGTAGTACTGGCTCTGTATCGGGCCTTTACTATCTTGTAGTACTGGGCCTGTACCGGGCCCCTTTACTATGCTGTAGTACTGGGCCTGTACCGAGCCTCTACTGTCCTGTAGTACCGGGCCTGTTCGGGGCCTTTACTGTCCTGTAGTACTGGGCCTGTACCGGGCCTTTACTATCCTCTAGTACCAGGCCTGTACCCGGCCTTTACTATCCTGTAGTACCAGGCCTAAATCGGGCCTTTACTACTCTGTAGTACTGGCCCTTTACCGGACCTTTACTGTCCTGTATTACTGGGCCTGTACCGGGCCTGTACTATCCTTTAATACTGGCCCTGTACCGGGCTTTTACTATCCTGTGATACCTGGTCTGTACCGGGCCTTTACTATCCTGTAGTATTGGGCCTGTATCGGCCCTTTACTATCCTGTAGTACTGGGCCTGTACCGGGCCTTTACCATCCTGTAGTACTGGGCCTGTACCGGGCCTTTACTATCCTGTAATAGCAGGCCTGTACCCGGCCTTTACTATCCTGTAGTATTTGGCCAGTAATTGCAGGCCTGTACCGAGCCTTTACTATCTTGTGGTACTGGGCCTGTACTGGGCCTTCACTATCCTGTAGTACTGGGCCTGTACCGGGCCTTTACTATCCTGCAGTACTGGGCTTGTGCCGGGCCTTTACTATCCTGCAGCACTGGGCCTGTACCGGGCCTTTACTATCCTGTAATACTGGGCCTGTACCGGGCCTTTACTATCCTGTAGTACTGGGCCTGTACCGGGCCTTTACTGTCCTGTAATAGCGGGCCTGTACCGGGCTTTTGCTATCCTGTAGTATTTGGCCTGTAATAGCAGGCCTGTACTGGGACTTTGCTATCCTGTAGTACTGGGTCTGTATCGAGCCCTTACTGCGCTGTAGTAGCGGGCTTGTACCGGGCCTTTACTATCTTGTAGTACCAGGCCTGTACCTGACCTTTACCATCCTCTAGTACTGGGACTGTACAGGGCCTTTACTATACTGTAGTACCAGGCCTGTACCGGGCCTCTATTATTCTGTAGTACTAGGCCTTTATTATCCTATATTACCAGGCCTGTACCGGTCCTTTACTATCCTGTAGTATTTGACATATACTGGGCCTGTACCGGGACTTGACTATCCTGTGGTACTAGGCCCGTCCTGGGCCTTTACTATCCTGCTGTACTGGCCCTGTACCGGGCCTTTACTATCCAGTAGTGCTGGGCCTGTACCGTGCCTTTACCATCCTGTAGTACCAGGCCTGTACCGGGCCTTTACTATCCTGTAGTACCAGGCCTGTACCGGGCCTTTACTATCCTGGATTACCTGGCCTGTCCCAGGGTTTACTATCCTGTGGTACGGGGCCTGTACCGGGCCTTTACTATCCTGTAGTACCAGGCCTGTACCGGGCCTTTACTATCCTGGATTACCTGGCCTGTCCCAGGGTTTACTATCCTGTAGTACTTCGCCTGTCCTGGGCCTTTACTATCCTGCAGTATTGGGCCTGTACCGGGCCTTTACTATCCTGCAGTATTGGGCCTGTACCGGGCCTTTACTATCCTGCAGTATTGGGCCTGTACCGGGCCTTTACTATCCTGAAGCACTGGACCTGTACCGGGCCTTTACTATCCTGCAGTATTGGGCCTGTACCGGGCCTTTACTATCCTGCAGTATTGGGCCTGTACCGGGCCTTTACTATCCTGCAGTATTGGGCCTGTACCGGGCCTTTACTATCCTGCAGTATTGGGCCTGTACCGGGCCTTTACTATCCTGCAGCACTGGGCCTGTACCGGGCCTTTACTATCCTGCAGTATTGGGCCTGTACCGGGCCTTTACTATCCTGCAGTATTGGGCCTGTACCGGGCTTTAACTATTCTGCAGTATTGGGCCTGTACCGGGCCTTTACTATCATGTAGTACTGGGCCTGTACCGGGCCTTTACTATCCTGTAGTACTGGGCCTGTACAGACGAGCCAGTAGCTAAATGTACCGTAATGTTAATGGCAGAGATCTGGAAAAACGCTGCTACCGGTACTGCCCATATCAGCCGCAAAATTACAAAATTACCAATATTGCTAATTATTTTTCAATATTGCTAATGCATTTTTCAATATTGAAAAATAGGTATTAAAATCATGGAAGCACCGTTTTGCCGTTCTTTATTTAAATAACGCACACTTACGTGAATACAACACGGCTAGGTCTGCTTTCCGATGCATTCTTCTAGATAATGAACACTTAAGACAAAGGCGTGACGTCATACAATTTTTTCATGTATGTATATAACACCGACCGAATCGACCAATCAACGACAATAGCGTGACGTCATACAATTTTTAATGTATGTATATAACACCGACCGAATCGACCAATCAACGAACGCTCTCTCCAACCCTCTTTTTTCCCGTTTCCCACAATTTATATGGCTAATCCTCCAACCGTTACTTGCTCGGTACCTCACACTTGTCCCCCCCCACCCCCCAAGTAACCACGCCGGACACCGCACCACCCCATATGTGGTCATTCCAAACACCCCCCCCCCCCTTGACTAGCTAATCCGCTACTCTTAGCTTCTCGCCGGTCATGGCCTACTCGGTACCCCAAACTTCTCACCACTCCCTGTTTGCCTACCCCAAACGTAGCACCACCGCGCACCTATACTTGGCTAGGTACCCCAAGCCTCACACTAACCCCATCCTTGTGTCACTGCATTGTTACTAGCGGCCGCACAGCCACTCACTACCGGTGTCACATGCGAAAATGCATCCCCCCTCCTCCCCCCCCACCCATGCGGAGACGCCCCCCGTGTATAAAATACATGATTGTGAGACCCTCTCCGCTCCATGTGTTCGTACGGTACCATTATGATAGATATGCACAGGGGCGGCATCTCCGCATGGGACACCGGTGTGGTGCGCGGGATTGCCCCCGGATATGTGTCCTCCCTAGTATCTATCATAATTGCACCGTACAATCACATGAAGTGGAGCGGGTATGCATATCATGTATTTTATACGAGGGGGACAACTTCGCATGGGGCGCTAGTTCCGCATGTCACACCGGCCCGAGAATCCTGATACATGCCAGACGACGCCAGTCGACACCTGCCGAGACCGCTGTAACGATTGTTGTCTCAATATTTCATACTAGCATCCTCAACTTTCTACGCAGAGTGTATTTCATGTAATTAGCATGAAATAATTCCCTTGTTATAGAGGGGGTGGGTTTAACGCCCCCCCCCCTCCCTCCTTGGATCTGCCGCTGGGTTGCATCTACAAAAGGTCACTTTTCGATGTATTCTGTCGGAAAGGCTGACTTTTACAGTGTATGCCTAAGTTCACAAGTGTGGGGGAGGGGGAGGGGGTTGCGACTCCCTTAACCTTAGAACATGTGAGTGGATATACAGAGAGTACTATCCGCACCAAATTCTGTGTGGGAAAATAATAAGTGAACACAATTCGCATATACAGGCATTTATTTGCCTTTTAACATGATACCGCATATACCTCTCATAGAGTTATCAGTCACACAGTCAGACAATGTGTCTAGAACCTTTTTCCACAATATTTCGAAAATTCTAATGTGGCAAAATGTTGCTGTATGTTTGAATTTATTTTGTGTAACGCTTGTGTACGCCTCACTCTGATGGGAAATAAACATAAAATCAAATGAAATCTCAGTCCGAACTTGGTAGTGTTAACTCTTTTCGAAATGTATGCGTCTAAGCTTATTTTTTATTTTTATTTTATCTAATTGCTCTAAGTTAACGAGATCCCACGTACACTAAATTTATTCGCCAGCAATATTCCAGTAAGGCCTACTTCGAAGAACTTGTAGTCAGCTACAGACAACAGCTTTACAAAACTGTTTTTAGATAAAGTTTAATTTCTAATTATGAATTCGCAGAGAAAAAAACAAACTTGCAAAGATATATATCAGACTTAGTCATGATTATATATAACCGCGTTTAAATATATTAGAAAATGCATGCTTGCGCAGAGCCTAATAGGTTTGTCACTGCTTTCGAAAATAAACCGTATCCAAGTAGCCCTTGGAAACAAGAACGCTGTTGGTAACGTTGGCAGTGGGTCAGTTTGTCCCCCTAAGGTTCAAAATGGCCTAGGGCTTTAGATCATATAGGCCTACATTTTTTTTGTGAAGGACCAGCTGCGAAAGAGGGGCGTCGTTCGACCTCTCCGACATCTCTCCCCGGTCATGAGGCACCGCCGCATTAATCAAGCAGTCATGAGGCACCACCGCATGATTCAAGCAGTCATGAGGCACCGCCGCATTAATCAAGCAGTCATGAGGCACCGCCGTCTGATTCAAACAGTCATGAGACATCGCCGCATGATTCAAGCAGTCATGAAGCACCACCGCATGCTTCAAGCAGTCATGAGGCACCGCCGCATGATTCAAGCAGTCATGAGGCACCGCCGCATGATTCAAGTAGTCATGAGGCACCGCCGCATGAATCAAGTAGTCATGAGGCACCGCCGCATGAATCAAGCAGTCATGAGGCACCGCCGCAGGATTTAAGCAGTCATGATTCAAGTAGTCTTGAGGCACCGCCGCATGATTCAAGCAGTCATGATTTAAGTAGTCATGAGGCACCGCCGCATGATTCAAGCAGTCATGAGACACCACCGCATGATTCAAGTAGTCATGAGGCACCGCCGCATGAATCAAGCAGTCATGAGGCACCGCCGCAGGATTTAAGCAGTCATGATTCAAGTAGTCTTGAGGCACCGCCGCATGATTTAAACACTCATGATTCAAGTAGTCATGAGGCATCGCCGCATGATTCAAGTAGTCATGAGGCACCGCCGCATGATTCAAGTAGTCATGAGGCACCGCCGCATGAATCAAGTAGTCATGAGGCACCGCCGCATGAATCAAGCAGTCATGAGGCACCGCCGCAGGATTTAAGCAGTCATGATTCAAGTAGTCTTGAGGCACCGCCGCATGATTCAAGCAGTCATGATTTAAGTAGTCATGAGGCACCGCCGCATGATTCAAGCCGTCATGAGACACCACCGCATGATTCAAGCAGTCATGAGGCACCGCCGCATGATTCAAGCAGTCATGAGGCACCGCCGCATGATTCAAGCAATCATGAGGCACCACCGCATGATTCAAGCAGTCATGAGGCACCGCCGCATGATTCAAGCAGTCATGAGGCACCGCCGCATGATTCAAGCAGTCATGAGGCACCGCCGCATGATTCAAGCAGTCATGAGACATCGCCGCATGATTCAAGCAGTCATGAGGCACCGCAGCATGACTACAGCATACATGAGGCACCACCGCATGATTCAAGCAGTCATGAGGCACCGCCGTTTGATTCAAACAGTCATGAGACATCGACGCATGATTCAAGCAGTCATGAAGCACCACCGCATGCTTCAAGCAGTCATGAGGCACCGCCGAATGATTCAAGCAGTCATGAGGCACCGCCGCATGAATCAAGCAGTCATGAGGCACCGCCGCATGATTCAAGCAATCATGAGGCACCACCGCATGATTCAAGCAGTCATGAGGCACCGCCGCATGATTCAAGCAGTCATGAAGCACCGCCGCATGAATCAAGCAGTCATGAGGCACCGCCGCATGATTCAAGCAGTCATGAGGCACCGCCGCCTGATTTAAGCACTCATGATTCAAATAGTCATGAGGCACCGCCGCATGATTCAAGCAATCATGAGGCACCACCGCATGATTCAAGCAGTCATGAGGCACCGCCGCATGAATCAAGCAGTCATGAGGCACCGCCGCATGATTCAAGCAGTCATGAGGCACCGCCGCATGAATCAAGCAGTCATGAGGCACCGCCGCATGATTCAAGCAGTCATGAGGCACCACGGGAAGTTGTGGAGGGTACGGAGCGGGCGGCGTGGAGGAAGGTTGTGGAGGTGACGGAAGGGGCGGCGGGGAGGAAGGTTGGGTAGGTGACGGAGGGGGCGTTGGGAGGAAGGTTGAGGAGGTGACGGAGGGGGCGGCGGGGAGGAAGGTTGTGGAGGTGACGGAGGGGGCGGCGGGGAGGAAGGTTGAGGAGGTGACGGAGGGGGCGGCGGGGAGGAAGGTCGTGGAGGTGACGGGGGGAGGAAAGTTGAGGAGGTGACGGAGGGGGCGGCGGGGAGGAAGGTTGTGAAGGTGACGGAGGGGGCGGCGGGGAGGAAGGTTGAGGAGGTGACGGCGGGGGTGGCGTGGAGGAAGGTTGGGTAGGTGACGGAGGGGGCGGCGGGGAGGAAGGTTGAGGAGGTGACGGAGGGGGTGGCGGGGAGGAAGGTTGAGGAGGTGACGGAGGGGGCGGCGGGGAGGAAGGTTGTGGAGGTGACGGAGGGGGCGGCGGGGAGGAAGGTTGAGGAGGTGACGGAGGGGGCGGCGAGGAGGAAGGTTGTGGAGGTGACGGAGGGGGCGGCGGGGAGGAAGGTTGAGGAGGTGACGGAGGGGGCGGCGGGGAGGAAGGTTGTGGAGGTGACGGAGGGGGGGGGGGCGGGGAGGAAGGTTGGGTAGGTGACGGAGGGGGCGGCGGGGAGGAAGGTTGAGGAGGTGACGGAGGGGGCGGCGGGGATGAAGATTGAGGAGGTGACGGAGGGGGCGGCGGGGAGAAAGGTTGGGTAGGTGACGGAGGGGGCGGCGGGGAGGAAGGTTGAGGAGGTGACCGAGGGGGCGGCGGGGAGGAAGGTGGAGGAGGTGACGGAGGGGGCGGCGGGGAGGAAGGTTGGGTAGGTGACTGAGGGGGCGGCGGGGAGGAAGGTTGAGGAGGTGACGGAGGAGGCGGCGGGGAGGAAGGTTGAGGAGGTGACGGAGGGGGCGGCGGGGAGGAAGGTTGCGGAGCTGACGGAGGGGGCGGCGGGGAGGAAGGTTGTGGAGGTGACGGAGGGGGCGGCGGGGAGGAAGGTTGAGGAGGTGACGGAGGGGGCGGCGGGGAGGAAGGTTGAGGAGGTGACGGAGGGGGCGGCGGGGAGGAGGTCGTGGAGGTGACGGGGGGAGGAAAGTTGAGGAGGTGACGGAGGGGGCGGCGGGGAGGAAGGTTGTGAAGGTGACGGAGGGGGCGGCGGGGAGGAAGGTTGAGGAGGTGACGGCGGGGGTGGCGTGGAGGAAGGTTGGGTAGGTGACGGAGGGGGCGGCGGGGAGGAAGGTTGAGGAGGTGACGGAGGGGGTGGCGGGGAGGAAGGTTGAGGAGGTGACGGAGGGGGCGGCGGGGAGGAAGGTTGTGGAGGTGACGGAGGGGGCGGCGGGGAGGAAGGTTGAGGAGGTGACGGAGGGGGCGGCGAGGAGGAAGGTTGTGGAGGTGACGGAGGGGGCGGCGGGGAGGAAGGTTGAGGAGGTGACGGAGGGGGCGGCGGGGAGGAAGGTTGTGGAGGTGACGGAGGGGGGGGGGGCGGGGAGGAAGGTTGGGTAGGTGACGGAGGGGGCGGCGGGGAGGAAGGTTGAGGAGGTGACGGAGGGGGCGGCGGGGAGGAAGATTGAGGAGGTGACGGAGGGGGCGGCGGGGAGAAAGGTTGGGTAGGTGACGGAGGGGGCGGCGGGGAGGAAGGTTGAGGAGGTGACCGAGGGGGCGGCGGGGAGGAAGGTGGAGGAGGTGACGGAGGGGGCGGCGGGGAGGAAGGTTGGGTAGGTGACTGAGGGGGCGGCGGGGAGGAAGGTTGAGGAGGTGACGGAGGAGGCGGCGGGGAGGAAGGTTGAGGAGGCGACGGAGGGGGCGGCGGGGAGGAAGGTTGCGGAGCTGACGGAGGGGGCGGCGGGGAGGAAGGTTGTGGAGGTGACGGAGGGGGCGGCGGGGAGGAAGGTTGAGGAGGTGACGGAGGGGGCGGCGGGGAGGAAGGTTGTGGAGGTGACGGAGGGGGCGGCGGGGAGGAAGGTTGAGGAGGTGACGGAGGGGGCGGCGGGGAGGAAGGTTGAGGAGGTGACGGAGGGGGCGGCGGGGAGGAAGGTTGGGTAGGTGACGGAGGGGGCAGCGGGGAGGAAAGTTGTGGAGGTGACGGAGGGGGCGGCGGGGAGTAAGGTTGTGGAGGTGACGGAGGGGGCGGCGGGGAGGAAGGTTGAGGAGGTGACGGAGGGGGCGGCGGGGAGGAAGGTTGTGGAGGTGACGGAGGGGGCGGCGGGGAGGAAGGTTGAGGAGGTGACGGAGGGGGCGGCGGGGAAGAATGTTGGGTAGGTGACGGAGGGGGCCGCGGGGAGGAAGGTTGAGGAGGTGACGGGGGGGGGGGGGCGGCGGGGAGGAAGGTTGGGTAGGTGACGGAGGGGGCGGCGGGGAGGAAGGTTGAGGAGGTGACGGAGGGGGCGGCGGGGATGAAGATTGAGGAGGTGACGGAGGGGGCGGCGGGGAGAAAGGTTGGGTAGGTGACGGAGGGGGCGGCGGGGAGGAAGGTTGAGGAGGTGACGGAGGGGGCGGCGGGGAGGAAGGTTGAGGAGGTGACGGAGGGGGCGGCGGGGAGGAAGGTTGGGTAGGTGACGGAGGGGGCAGCGGGGAGGAAAGTTGTGGAGGTGACGGAGGGGGCGGCGGGGAGTAAGGTTGTGGAGGTGACGGAGGGGGCGGCGGGGAGGAAGGTTGGGTAGGTGACGGAGGGAGCGGCGGGGAGGAAGGTTGAGGAGGTGACGGAGGGGGCGTCGGGGAGGAAGGTTGAGGAGGTGACGGAGGAGGCGGCGGGGAGGAAGGTTGAGGAGGTGACAGAGGGGGCGGCGGGGAGGAAGGTTGAGGAGGTGACGGAGGGGGCGGCGGGGAGGAAGGTTGGGTAGGTGACGGAGGGGGCAGCGGGGTGGAAGGTTGAGGAGGTGACAAAGGGGGCGGCGGGGAGGAAGGTTGAGGAGGTGACGGAGGGGGCGGCGGGGAGTAAGGTTGTGGAGCTGACGGAGGGGGCGGCGGATAGCAAGGTTGGGTAGGTGACGAAGGGGGCGGCGGGGAGGAAGTTTGAGGAGGTGACGGAGGGGGCGGCGGGGAGGAAGTTTGAGGAGGTGACGGAGGGGGCGGCGGGGAGGAAGGTTGAGGACGTGACGGAGGGGCGGCGGGGAGGAAGGTTGTGGAGGTGACGGAAGGGGAGGCGGGGAGGGAGGTTGTGGAGGTGACGGAGGGGGCGGCGGGGAGGAAGGTTGAGGAGGTGACGGAGGGGGCGGCGGGGAGGAAGGTTGTGGAGGTGACGGAGGGGGCGGCGGGGAGAAGGGTTGGGAAGGTGACGGAGGGGGCGGCGGGGAGGAAGGTTGGGTAGGTGACGGAGGGGGCGGCGGGGAGGAAGGTTGAGGAGGTGACGGAGGGGGCGGCGGGGAGGAAGGTTGAGGAGGTGACGGAGGAGGCGGCGGGGAGGAAGGTTGTGGAGGTGACGGAGGGAGCGGCGGGTAGGAAGGTTGGGTAGGTGACGGAGGGGGCGGCGGAGAGGGAAGTTGTGGAGGTGACGGAGGGGGCGGCGGGGACGAAGGTTGTAGAGGTGACGGAGGGGGCGGCGGGTAGGAAGGTTGTGGAGGTGACGGAGGGGGCGGCGGGGAGGAAGGTTGAGGAGGTGACGGAGGGGGCGGCGGGGAGGAAGGTTGTGGAGGTGACGGAGGGGGCGGCGGGGAGAAGGGTTGGGTAGGTGACGGAGGGGGCGGCGGGGAGGAAGGTTGGGTAGGTGACGGAGGGGGCGGCGGGGAGGAAGGTTGAGGAGGTGACGGAGGGGGCGGCGGGGAGGAAGATTGTGGAGGTGACGGAGGGGGCGGCTGGGAGGAAGGTTGGGTAGGTGACGGAGGGGGCGGCGGAGAGGGAAGTTGTGGAGGTGACGGAGGGGGCGGCGGGGAGGAAGGTTGGGTAGGTGACGGAGGGGGCGGCGGAGAGGGAAGTTGTGGAGGTGACGGAGGGGGCGGCGGGGACGAAGGTTGTAGAGGTGACGGAGGGGGCGGCGGGGAGGGAAGTTGTGGAGGTGACGGAGGGGGCGGCGGGGAGGAAGGTTGTAGAGGTGACGGAGGGGGCGGCGTGGAGGAAGGTTGAGGAGGTGACGGAGGGGGCGGCGGGGAGGAAGGTTGTGGAGGTGACGGAGGGGGCGGCGGGGAGGAAGGTTGGGTAGGTGACTTAGGTGGCGGCGGGGAGGAAGGTTGAGGAGGTGACGGAGGGGGCGGCTTGGAGTAAGGTTGTGGAGGTGACGGAGGGGGCGGCGGGGAGGAAGGTTGTGGAGGTGACGGAGGTGACGGAGGGGGCGGCGGGGAGGGAGGTTGTGGAGGTGACGGAGGGGGCGGCAGGGAGGAAGGTTGTGGAGGTGACGGAGGGGGCGGCGGGGAGGGAGGTTGTGGAGGTGAAGGAGGGGGCGGCGGGGAGGGAGGTTATGAAGCTGACAGCGGGGGCGGATGGGAGGGAGGTTATGGATAAGACGGAGGGGGCGGCGGGGAGGAAAGTTGTGAAGGTGACGGATGGGGCGGCGGGGAGGAGGTTATGGAGGTGACGGTGGGGCGGCGGGGAGGGAGGTTGTGGAGGTGAAGGAGGACGTGGCGGGGAGGGAGGTTGTGAAGGTAGCGGAGGGGGGCGGCGGGAAAGAGGTTGTGGAGGTGACGGAGTTGGCGGTGGGGAGGAAGATTGTGGAGGTGACGGAGGTGACGGAGGGGGCGGCGGGGAAGGAGGTTGTGGAGGTGAAGGAAGGGGAGGCGGGGAGGGAGGTTGTGAAGGTAACGGAGGGGGACGGCGGGAAGGAGGTTATGGAGGTGAGGGAGGGGGCGGCGGGGAGAGAGGTTATGGAGGTGACGGAGGGGGGTGGGCGGGAAGGGAGGTTATGGAGGTGACGGAGGGGGCGGCGGGGAGAGAGGTTGTGGGGGTTGTGGGGGTGACGGAGGGGGCGGCGGGAAAGGAGGTTATGGAGGTGACGGAGGTGGCGGCGGGGAGAGAGGTTGTGGCGGTGACGGAGGGGGCGGCGGGGAGAGAGGTTGTGGAGGTTGTGGAGGAGACGGAGGGGGCGGCAGGGAGGAAGATTGTTGGGTAGGTGACGGAGGGGGCGGCGGGGAGGAAGGTTGTGGAGGTGACGGAGTGGTCGGCGGGGAGGGAGGTTATGGAGGTGACGGGGGGGGGGGGCGATGAGGGAGGAGACGGAGGTAGTGTCTGTGGGACAGTATTGCGTCTTCAACACACTGCTCTAAATCACTTATTAAATTCCTAAGTGCATCAAAAGGGTCGTGAAGGGTCATATCTGCACAGCCATAGTAAATCAACGTGCAGAGAGGGGTGTGGGGGTATTCTTCCATGTTAGCTAGTGCATGCGATGGTTTCAGCATAGGTCACGTATTACAGTGGCGGATCTATAGTGAGAAGTCAACCCATGCATGCAGCCCCAACCTCCACTTTTAGGGCTGAAATTTATAACATATGGAAACCTCCCCCCCCCAACAGATTTTTTGGATCCGCCCCTGTAGTAAGCATGTCTAACATTTTACTGCAATAATGCAGTTTGTGGGCTCTATCATGGAATATGGACTTATTAATAGGCAGTGTGCAACTGGCCCCTCCCCCCCTCACCCTATTTTTACGTCAGTTAATTTATTGTGCCTGTGGTAATATGTAAGAGTTAGATTCATATTTTATAAACAATTTTCTTGCATGTCATCATTATTTCATTACCATCTAGTATCCTAGCCGTGAGATGGCAGCACAACTCCATCTAACTCATGTACGTATCACTCTCTTACAACCTATTTACACGAATTGGCACCACACTGGAGCACCTGGCCACAGATGAGCCCCATTCCAATGCTATGGTAAGAATTAGTTTTTTGATGGAGCCTGCTTGCTGTGTACTACGCAATTGAGGGCTGGTCTAAGTTTCCATTAAAGTAACATTATACATATTTGAAGACAGTTACACTTTCACAGGCTTCATACTTTGGCAGCATTGATTTAACAACATACTGGTAATACTTTGGTCTTTATTATCACTGTTTGACAGGACATAATTGTATGCTCTGTTTTGGAGCGGTACAGTGTAAATAAAATATAAATTGGATATTTTTGTTCCTGCAGGCAATATGTACAGCTGCATTAGAACAACTAAAGTATAGGACACCCACTTTGGCTATAGCTGTCATAACCCGAGTTGATAAGTAGACATATTAAAGAAATAGAAGCCATCTTGAGCATTTTCGCGAACGTCAAATGACGTCATGTCACGTCACGATGACGTATTATTAGATAAAAAGTAAAATTCGTAGCGCCATTCATAATGAGTCAAGCAATCGCTCTTGAGAACAAAATTTCATGTTCACTTAAACACGTCGTCTTCAGAGACACCTATGGCGAGGGAGCTAAGTGTGCGTCAACGTCATAGCTTACGCGCTCCTACAAAAGTTTGGGCCTGCTTGATGTTCAGCTAATTTGGCAATAGCTACCATCACCCACAAGTTCATGAGTTCACCCATGATTTCGTAAGTAGGTATATTTAACAAAATAGAATCCATCGCGAATGTTGTCGTGATCGTCAAATGAAGTTCGTGAAGTCACGAAGACATAATAAATAAAAGATACGAAAGTACCGTTAATATTGCTTCAAGAGAAGCGCCTTGGCTTCAAACTGGATGTCCAATTAAGCCCCGCCTAAAGTGCCACACTGCCTGTCGAAGACAGCATTTAGCCCAAATTGCCCCTATAAGGCCCTTTAGCCAAAATTGGCCCTGACGACTCGTAACGTCGCCATTAATACAGCTTCCAAATGTACTTATGTATTTTCGTCCTCGACCTATGGTCGAATATCTCTTTGTTCGATTTTTTGTATGTCTGTCACTAAAAAACGGGAAGTCGTCTTGTGACCTAACGGCCGCATACATCAGTTCGCAGTCTTCAGTATCTAATAGCTAGGCTATAGGGCTACACCATACTCGTCACCCAGGTTAAAAGGTCAAAGGTCAAGGCCACAGCGATTTTTTTTTAAATAACTAAAAACGCTTATATCTCCGTTAATATTGACGCTACAGATCTCTGGTCAGTTTTAAGATGTGCTAGTATTCAAGGCGCAATTTTCGGGTATTGTTCACTTTTTGATAAGGATTTTATTCACCAAAACATATAAAATCAGTTGACATAGGTTCGAATTAAAACATGATCGTGCTTATAAAACGAAGAATACTTCCAACATCGGTCCAATTTAACAAAATATACACATTTGCTTTTGTCATTAATTCAAGCTTGAGAAATGCCTTTGACTTAGTACTCTCTCGGCTAGCACCGTCTTTAGTGTGGAGAAGCCAGTCTTTGTATAAAAGAAATGATAGCACCAATATTACAAAGTTGATCGATTTATTCTGAACGCCGAGAATAATTTCCTTTAAACAAATTTTAACGCTCAGCAGCTCTGATGTCAGTTTCCAAATTTCTTTCGAGAAATAACAATCATGTAACAAATGCATAGTATTTTCTGGGAGTCCACATCGGTCACACAAGTCAGATTCAATTTTTCCCCATTTCACAAAGTTTCTTTTGCAGGGTAAGATTTGATTAATTTAAAGTTACTTTAAAGTTAAAGGCAGCTATTTTTCTGTCTGGAATATCCTTAATTGTCCTCTTATATACATCAGCAAAATTAATATCGAGGCGGTTGAAAAGATTTGATAATTTTGCTTCTGTGTTCGGTACTTCACTTTTCTTCGCAATAAATATTTCATAATATGCGCGAGTCGAGACGTCGGCGATCGGGGCGGCTAGAGGGGCAGTTGCATATGGACATGAGGCGTATGACGTCTCCGAGTTTATAACGTCTTTATATGGTTTAAGAGCCTGCCGTAGAAGAGATATCTCAGCAAAAATATTCCTCTTGTCTTTCACTCTTTCGTGTATTGAGAGCTCACATAATTTCCCCATTGAGAAATCCAAATCTCTTATACGTATGATCCCTACTTCTATGAAGGACTTGAAAAGCAGGCAACAGTTTTTCCCACATATTTTCTTGTACGAAATAAAATAATAATTTCCCCAGAGTATTTCGTCACGCCGGTTTTCAAATACAATAGGTCGCGTTTCTTCTTTGCTTTGGCTATAGGATTCGCATACTTCTTGGTAGAATTTAGGCAGAAGTTTAATTTGTGGTAGGTTTTGCTTATTGATATTTTTAAATTTCAGAAAAAGGAAGTCGTCTCCAAGACTATTTAAGTGCGATCGGGCTAGAAAGTTCCAATTTTCGTCAACGTTGACGGTACTTTTAACCCATGATGCTTTTATGGATTGAACGTGGGATCTTATGTCAATCATTGCTATGCGGCCTTGTTCTATTTTACGTATTAATTGCTTTCGTTTCAGTCTATCGCTTTTTCCCCAAATGAAATTATATAGGATTTTGTCGATCTGCGAGATCGTTTGGTCGTTTGGTATAGCTGTATGTGTTGCTACGAATGTTTACTTTACACAAGAAGTGTTTTGATAATGGTTACCTTTCCAAATATGGTAAGTTCTCGAATTTGCCAGTTTTCAATCTCATCTTCTATTTGTTTTATCTTTTTTTCCCAGTTTAGTTCATTGCATTTGGTTAGATTTTGTCCAATGTATATTCCAAGGTATCTTATGGGAGTGCTTACAACGTTTATATCATTAATAGTAATATCTTTGTGCTTGCCTTTGCCTAAATACATTCCAATTGTTTTGCTTTTGTTTAACAGAGGTCCAGCCCTTTTTGAGAAACCATCAATTTCTTCTAATACAAATTTTATTTGATCTGCATCTTGCAGTAGCAGTGTGCCATCGTCGGCATATTGAGACAGTTTCACTGTTTTTTCTTTACCATGTTGTATAATGCGGTAGCCTTTTATTTTTTCATTGCTTTTTATTTTAATAGATAAGATTTCGACTACGATGATAAAAAGTAGAGCTGAGAGGGGGCATCCTTGTTTGACACCTCGGTTTACTTGAAAGCTTTCTGACATATGCCCATTATTTTTTACGTACAGATAAGAATTGTTGTATAAAGTCTGGACGCATTTAATGAATTCATTTCCAAAATTGAACTTTTTGAGTACTTTTTCTATAAACAGCCACTCTACCGAATCGAAAGCTTTCTCAAAATCGAGAAATAATAGCAGACCTTTTTTGTCTTTTGTGTCTGCATGTTGCATCAGATCTTGAATGAGTCTGATGTGTGTTCCAACGAAGCGCTTTTTAATATATGCTGTTTGGTCCTTGCTGATAATTTTATCTAACACTTTTTGTAAACGATTTGAAAGTATAAACGCTAATATCTTGTAGTCGGTATTCGCTAGGCTGATAGGTCGGTAGTTTGCAATATTTTCTCTTGGTCCCTTTTTATGAATTAATGATAGTAGAGAGCCTCGTTGGGAGTAGTTCAATTCACCTTGCAGATATGATTCATTGTACACATTAACAAGGATTGGCTTGATTTGATTTGAAAACGTCTTATAAAACTCAGAACCGAGGCCGTCATTTCCTGGGCTTTTGTTGCACTTAAGCCCACTGACTGTCTCGTCAATTTCACTTGCCGTGACGGGACCTTCACATTTGGATTTTGATATATCGTCAAGGTCTGCATGCTTATCTATATTCTTTAGATATTTGTCTATCTCTTGCTCTTCGGGATTTCGACTTTGATACAGTTTTTTGTAGAACGTCACCGTTTCAGACAATATTTCATTATCGGATGTTAGGAACTTGCCGTTTTCTGAAATAAGACAGTCAATTCTGTTTTTCGATTGGCGTTGTTTTTCTAGGCGCATGAAATAAGCTGTGTTACGCTCACCCTTTTCCACCCATTCAGCTCGAGAGCGAATTTGGGCACCTTGCGCTTTGGTGATCGTTATGTTGTCTAAGTTTGATTTCAGCTGTTTACGTTCAACTTGTAAATCTGTATTGAAATGTTTCGCTATCGCGTTATCAATTTCGGTTATTTTGTTCTCTAAATTTTGGATCTCGTTGGTTGCTTGTCTTTTTGCTCTTATTCCAAACGTGATAAAGTATTCTTTTATATTTATTTTGCAGATGTCCCAGAGGGTCTTATGTGATACGATATCCTCGTATTCATTAAGCGTTTCCGATATGATTTCGGAAACGCTTTTGGTATACTCCTGTTTTTCAAGATATAAATTGTTCAATTTCCAGTAGCCCTTTCCCCGATTTCGCTTGTTTTCAGCTAGGGTTGCTGCACAGATAACGGCTTTGTTGTCGGGTAGGGTGCCGGCTTGATTTCAGCCTTGCTTAATTACATTGACATTTACTGAGCGGTTATCGACGGATGTACATATGTGAATTTTTGGTCATTGGGATGCATACATCGCCAAACATCTTTTAAGTCTAATGCAGATTTAAATTTAGAAAATTGGGAAGAACTTTTGTCGAGATTACCTGATGTCCTATCAATAGTGTTGTCGACCGTGTTCAGGTCTGCTCCTATGATTAGATTATCTAGATTACAAGCATGGCGCTTAATCCAGATCGATAGTTTCTTAAGGAATATCGCTCTACCTTTATCAGGGCCAAGGTATATAGATCGTTTTCATGTTCAATGCTTAACAGGAGCTTAATTTCTCCCTTCATTGCTTCTGTGACACGACTTAATTTTTGGCTTATATTTGTTATGGAACAGAATGGACACACCTCTACTATGACTTGAGTCGCTCACACAGTGAAAAGCTTCTCCGTCCCAGTCGGCGTTAAATTTCTCAGTTATGTCATCAGTAATAAAAGTTTCCTGAAGGAAAGAGATATGGGCGTTTTGGTCCTTTAGAAACTGTAGTACTGCAGATCTTTTCATCGGGTTTCGAAGTCCCCTGCAGTTTAAAGAAACTACCGTTAATTTATCAGATTTGCTCATTGTATGATCGCGCAACTCTTTGGTCTTAAATACATTGTCCCTTTGTAGCAAGGAGCTGTTGATATTTATAGCCACGCGGTCTTGAGATACCGTGCTTGCAACTTTCAGCTCTCACATGCTGACGTGTAGTTTTCACATGTATAAGCTTTACATTTGCATACTCACGATTGGCTTCCGACATTTTTCGTTTCATTTTACGAGGTGAAAATATACTCATAATATTAATGCTTTAAACGCATTGGTGACAGTCACTCGTTAATACGAATATGTAATCGTAGTCCATTGACACTTCCAGGTCGTCGTCGTTAGGTCTTCGGAGGTTGTTATTTGGATTAGCCATAGTCTTTCTCTTGTGGCTCTTCATCTGTTCGGCCTTGCTTGGCTGCTCCGGATGGAGAATTATCAGATACCGGTAAACACTTATTGAGGCCAAAACAGCAAGATTCACTGGTTCCCCTGAACCTAATGGGTTAAACATATTAAATCTACATTGTGTTTACTGGGCTAGACCACATTCAACTGGGCTACTTACATGTTGTGCAGCAAGTGCCCTACACAGGCATAAATGTATTAGCTACCTGCTAGGATCCGTGGCCATTTGTCATTACAAACTGGTGGCATTTAAGGATATGCAATATTGATATCATTCATCTGTAATGAATATAGAAAACAATATGCAATATACCTCAGGTTTATTGAACTGTGATACAATTATATATTTATCCAAGTTTGTCAAAATTTTGAAGTTCAATCAAACCTTTAAATTCAAGACCCACTAGTGACCAAACCTATCACCTCAGCAGTGTATAGGTATTAATTCATTCACGAGTATCAAATTTGCATATGATAAAACTATTCTCAATACAGATTTTTTCCTTTTACATTCGTATTTTCACCATTCAAATTGTTTAACTGCTGTTTCTGTCAATACAAGTGTACATGCTATGAGGGTAAACATTTTCAACAGAAATAAGCAGGGAACAAGAACTAAGGCATAATAGTGAGGAAAAATGGTTGTTATTTGTACAGTTTGCATTGTTTTGAAGAAATGTGGATGTTTATTTGCCCAAGTTCATACTGGAAACATAATTATTGACATTATTGTATTGACCACATAGCAGTAATATTGCAATAATATGTGGTAATATTTGCATGTATTTTTCACTGCTCATGTCATTTTCATTTTTTTAGTAGCAAAAAGAAGAAATCAGGCACAAGCTGAATATTGAATGTGTCTTATGAAGGAGAGGCAGCACTGTGAGTTATATTTAATTTTATAATTACAGGTAAAATTATATTTGTAATAAGATACCGGTAATCAGTTTTGATAATTTTTCTATATTTAGATATTAAATAAAATATATTACTAGTGAAATATACACTGATAGGGCCAAGATTGAGAGGCATAGAGAGGGTTGGTCTAAGCGAGAGTGGTTCAGTTGGGCTGGGGCTGAGGGCAAGAAGTCCAATCGTTCACAGACTAAGCGAGAGAGGTCAAGGCGATACGGGGCTGAGCGTGAGAGACGCGGTCGGGATGGGTCTGAACCTGGGAGGTTCAGTCAAGATGGGGCTGAGAAGGAGAGGCCCAAGCGGGATGACGCTGAAAATGAGAGGCCCACACGGGATGGGGCTGAGGATGTGAGGTCCAGTCGGGGTGGGGATGGAAGGTCCAGTCGGGGTGGGGCTCAGGATGGAAGGTCCAGTCGTGATGGGGCTGAGGGTGAGAGGACTATTTGGAATGGTCTGAGGTGGGATTCCTAATTTGCTTGGGGCTGAGGGGGAGCGGCCCAATCGGGGTGGGTTTGAGGGTGCGAGGTCCAGTTAGGATGGACCTAAGGATGAGATGCTTAGTTGGGCTGGGGCTGAAGCAGAAAGGTCCAGTCGGGATGAGGATGGGAGTGAGAGACCCAATCGGAGTGGGGCTGAGGGTAAGAGGCTCCGGTGAAGTGAGATTGAGGATTAGAGGCCCATCCGGGGTCGGACTGAGAGCTAGAAACCCAGTCTGCATGAGGATGGGAGTGAGACGCCCAGTCGGAGTGGCGATGAAAGTGAGAGGCTCAGTCGTGGTGGAGCTGAGGATAGGAGGTCCAGTCGTGGTGGGGCTGAGGGTGAGAGGTCCAGTCGGGGTGGGACTGAGGGTGAGATGCCCGGTCAGGATGAGGGTGAGAGTACCAGTCGGGTAGCGGCTTGGGGGAGACATCTAAACGGGATGCAGCCGAGGGAGAGGTACCATCGTGATAGGGCTAAGGGGGAGCTCCAGTCGGGATGGGATTGAGAGTGAGAGCTCCAGTCGGGATGAGGCTCAGGCAGAGGTCCAGTCGGGGTGGAGGCGAGAGAGACACGTCCAATTGGGATGGGGCTGAGGGTGCGAGGCGCGGTCTTCGCTTCAGTATGTTCTACCACCCGTAACCGCGAGCTGGACTGAATAATTAAAATTACTGACATTCAACATAATCGTGTAACCCACTTGAATCAACTCATATCGTTTCAGGACAACAAGATGGACCAATTCCTGGAGAGCAGATGCAGATTCCCACGTGAAAGACGGAATGACAACGAGTGATTTGTTCAACATTAGGGTAGCTTTGACCGATGACCCTGCCAGCCCAGGCTTACTGAAATCCCTACTTTTATGTAGAAGTGAATGAGTATGAAACGTAACAACTTTCCCCCATATTTTCTTATCACGGGTGTGTTTGTCGCCATATCACCACCATGTATATATATTCCGTTGTGTGGCCCCATATTTCCTTAACTTAATGTAGACATGGGAGTCTAATACAGTTATGTCATCCACCTTTTATTAGCCAGTTTTAATTTGTCTGATGTTTGGTAATTCAAGCCAAGAATTGACCTGGGCAGATCCATAGCTTACCTCGTGTGTTTTGGTCTCAACTGAAATATGTAAATACGCTAAATAAAATACAAATGTTTTCCCTTACCGATCGTTTTTGTTACATTGTGTTTGTCTAAACATTATACCATGTACACGTGTGTATATTCAGCCTGTCAGACGTTATACTATACTATACTATGAAAACATACGTGAAATACGGTAGTTTCCTTTTGCTGGAGACGGACCTCTGACGGCTAAGCTCTCGCCGAAGATAGCCGGTGATCGCAGTTTGAGATTTATCAGCATTGCTGATTGTTGGTGTTGACGCAGAGCGCTCTACGTTGATGTTGTTAGCTCTTCGAGCAGCGGTGAACTCTCGATGTTTTTTTTTCTGCCACGCCTTTGGGTCTCTGGGTCGACCACATCGGCGTCGGAGGGTTTCTCACCCGATGGCGCGGAGTCGGCCACCGCGGCGTGGGAGGGTTTCTCACCCGATGGTGCGGAGTCGGCCACCGCGGCGTGGGAGGGTTTCTCACCCGATGGCGCGGAGTCGGCCACCGCGGCGTGGGAGGGTTTCTCACCCGATGGCGCGGAGTCGGAACCGCGGCGTGGGAGGGTTTCTCACCCGATGGTGCGGAGTCGGCCACCGCGGCGTGGGAGGGTTTCTCACCCGATGGCGCGGAGTCGGCCATCGCGATGTGGATAGGCTCCTTGTCGTGTGACGTGACTTCATTTAGTTCTTTTCTAACTTCCATCATTATTTTTCCGAGTAAGTTCATTCCCGGCCAAAATTCGCTTTTTGTGATGGCTGTGTGGTCTGCCCTGAGTCCACTTCCCCACACTCGCCTCGATCGGTTGTTGCTTCTGCGATCTGGGTCTTGCAATCCAGGATCGCGCGACGGAAGTGTTCATTCTGCTTTGCTTTGGTGCGTAGTAGATGTCTCATGACATCTTCTCTTTTGTCATCCCATGATTCTACTAGTACTTTTGGTAGGTCTCTGCTGCATTTTTTGGCATCCCCAGCGTGGCATGCTGCTTTTATGCTCTCTACCAGTTCTGCTTTTCCAAGATCTGTTGCACGTTTCCATTGGTAGGCGTGTTCTACGCTCTTAAAACTTTCTCCAAACACATGGATATCGGTGTTGTGGAAGTTTGACAATAACATATTGTGACCTTTGAAAACAGTCACATCATCATTCTTGTTCAGGGCCGGGCAATCTTTGTCACCAGCTTTGTGTCCATTTTTATCACACGCCTTGCATGGGATAGATAATTGTCCTTGGTGGTAGGCTTTACATCTCATTCCCACCACACGTATCTGGCGTGGCACCAGAGGGCCGATGGGGGCCTCGGCGTAGCAATACCGATCTCCATTCTTATAGTCGGTGAGTTTGCCATCGGGATTTCGGGCTTTGGCATACATGATTGCTGAAGTCAGCCTTACGCCTTTTTCTTCCAGTACCTTTGCAACTTCGTCGTTACTCACTGACATAGAAGCCATCTTGAGCATTCTTACGAACGTCAAATGACGTCATGTCACGTCACGATGACGTATTATTAGATAAAAAGTAAAATTCGTAGCGCCATTCATAATGAGTCAAGCAATCGCTCTTGAGAACAACATTTCATGTTCACTTAAACACGTCGTCTTCAGAGACACCTATGGCGAGGGGGCTAAGTGTGCGTCAACGTCATAGCTTACGTGCTCCTACGAAAGTTTGGGCCTGCTTGATGTTCAGCTAATTTGGCAATAGCTACCATCACCCACAAGTTCATGAGTTCACCCATGATTTCGTGAGTAGGTATACTTAACAAAATAGAAGCCATCGCGAATATTGTCGTGATCGACAAATGAAGCTCGTGAAGTCACGAAGACATAATAAACAAGAAGTCAGTGAGGACACTGATGATGACGAAAATCTCGCTCTCTCAAATATTAACCGAGTTATGGCCGTTTGAACGTCGAAACGCCACAAAAGTCCCATAGAGAAATGCCGTCGGCCCTGGAACCGGAAGTAAGACAGGAACGTATCTTTTTTACTTTGCAGCCATACGAGGAACCACTTTTCCTACAAAATGACGCTACTCCCATATTTTTATGATTTTTGGTAAGTACCAAAAGTGACGTCATCGTGACGCATCAAACCACTCTAAGATACGACACAAGTCATCTCAGTTCATATTTCTATGGCATATTAGAACGCGATAGCTTGAAGGTAAATGGGTCAAAAAGCGAAAACACTGACAGAGGTCATTTAGTGCGTTTTCCTCAAAACTGATGAGCTCATTTTACTCGAAAATGAGTATATGCATCAAAAAGTGAACGATACATGAAAACTGCGCCCTAATTAGTAGCACATTCTGAAACTTACCAGAGATACTTACTTATAACTTTATAGTGATATTACCTAGTGGCAAAATATATGAAAATGGAACGATTTCACAAGTTCGCCGGGTAAGGTAAACTTCGACGTCATCTTTGACGCACACGTTTCGGTACCGCGAAAAAGCTGGTACAAAAAGTACATATTGACATTTTTTATGAAATCTTATCAATACAATGTCCCTACTGCTAAATTTAAGTTCCATGGCATGGCATTGGCGTAATCATTTTGTCAATGTGCCAACACTGCATAGTATGCTTTAAACGCAGTGTGGAAGCAATTACTCTGCAGTGAAGAGACGCCATAATCAATACATCCACTTTAGCGGTAATAAGTGCAGTATCGTCATGGGAGGCTTCCCGCCGCGTTAAATTTGTAAGTGAAGGACCCGGCTATGCGTGATATAATAAGAGCGTGAAAGCGATAGGTCAGCGACATTTTTTATTGTACATGAATGGCAACCCTAAGTACAGAAGCGAAATCATTGGAATGGTATGCTTTGTTTAATACTAGTTAGCACAATATTACGAGAAGAAAATTGATGAGAAGTGAAATCATTGACATGGTATTGTTCGTATTGTAATAGTCAGTACCATATTGCGGAAAGAATATTGAAAAGAAAGCGGACTCGGAGGACCCAAATACGAAGTCTGGCGACGCTTATAATAAAGTACACGGTTGCCTTATGATGTATACAATTACACGTTCCAATCATGGCAGCTTGGAGGTCGTCCCGAACGCTCTCACAATCGGTCGTTGCAGTTTGTAACCATGGGTGGTCGGAGGTTGTCAGCGCGTTCAAACCATGGGTGGTCGGACGTCGTAACTGGAGCTCCAACCATGAGTGATTGGACGTTGTCAGAAGCGCTAAGCAAGGACGGTGACCGCTGACAGTTTGGAAAGGCAGGAGGACATGAGGGAAGGACAAGCTGGCCATCTTGGTGCAGACTGCCACCGTTTGCCCTTATTCCCGGCCGCCCCTGACATGCCAAAGACAATTGCAATGATGGCACACATAACTTGATGCAAGTAGACACAACGAAGTTCAAGCCATGGCCGATTGGAGGTTGTCATTCGCGGTCATGAGTGATAGAAGGCTGTCAGCGGCGCTTCAACCCATGTTGGTTGGGGGTTTTCAGCGACAATCCGACCATGGGTTGTTGGAAGATGTCGCCAGCACTGCGACCATGGGTGGTTGTGGGTTGTCATGGAGGTTAGAGGTTGTCAGTGAGTCCGACCATGGGTTGTTGGGAGGTTGTAATCGGCGCTCCACGCATGAGTGATGGGAGCTTGCCCCCAGCGCTTCAACCACGGCCGGTTGGAGATTGTCATCGGCGCCTCGATCATGGGTCGTTGGAGATTGTCGTCGGAGCTGCAACCATGGATGGTTGGGGGTTGTCCCCAGCGTTCCAACCGGATGGTTGGGGGTTGTCCCCAGCGTTCCAACCTGTACCTATACCTGTACCCACACCTGTACCTATACCTGTACCCACACCTGTACCCACACCTGTACCTATACCCATACCTGTACCCACACCTGTACCTACACCCACACCTGTACCTATACCTGTACCCACACCTGTACCTACACCCACACAGATACCTATACCTGTACCCACACCTGTAGCTACACCCACACCGATACCTATACCTGTACCCACACCTGTACCTACACCCACACCGATACCTATACCTGTACCCACACCTGTACCTACACTCACACCGATACCTATACCTGTACCCACACCTGTACCTATACCTGTACCTATACCTGTACCTATACCTGTACCCACACCTGTACCTACACCCACACCGATACCTGTACCCACACCTGTACCTACACCCACACCGATACCTATACCTGTACCCACACCTGTACCTACACTCACACCAATACCTATACCTGTACCCACACCTGTACCTATACCTGTACCTATACCTGTACCCACACCTGTACCTACACCCACACCTGTACCTATACCTGTACCCACACCCACACCGATACCTATACCTGTACCCACACCTGTACCTACACCCACACCGATACCTATACCTGTACCCACACCTGTACCTACACTCACACCGATACCTATACCTGTATCCACACCTGTACCTATACCTGTACCTATACCTGTACCCACACCTGTACCTATACCTGTACCCACACCTGTACCTACACCCACACCGATACCTATACCTGTACCCACACCTGTACCTACACTCACACCTGTACCTATTCCCACACCTGTATCTCTACCCATAACTGTACCGATGATACCTATACCTATGCCTATGATCCTACGCATTTGCTTCATACTGAAAGGAATATCGGAGGATTCAGTGCGTTACTGGAGTTTCTTAAATAGTCATTTCATTGAAACCAATGCAACGTATCAGGGTAATAAATAAATTAATAGCTGACAGATTTCTATAAACTATACATCTTAAGATCTTATTCGGTAGGAAAAGGAAGTGATATTGACATTACACTTTAAACTTAGGACATGGGTAAAACAGTTTAACAATACAGTTAAACTTAAATAAAGTGTAATTGGTTCAGTGTCCTAAAATAACAAACCTGAGTAGAATTTCTAGTACCGGTAGATGCTCTGTAAAAAGAAAGATGAATAGTAAGATTAATAATAAATAAATAGTACATCAGTGGCAAGAAATATCTGTTAAGAGTTTGAAAATTGGTAGGAAACAAAAGAGTGCTGCAATAAATAATGACTTGTTTGATTGTTGGAATTGATAGCTGGATAAATACAATGGACTTGCACCCTGCAGTATGTATATATGTATTTTGGTTCGGCTATAGAATTGAATAGGTAACATTTTGGTTGCAGAAATGTTGATGCTTTGGGTCGGGATATAATTTAAGGAGGTCATTGGATTGTGCCTAGGCGTATTTTGGAATCCATAAAAAGCAAAGTATCTTTGATTGCAGTGCAAAATATTTGTTGAGCACATTGCAACATATTTAATGAGGTGTACTAACCTGAGATCTTTGGCATGCAATTAGGTTTCCTGCTTAGTAGGACAGTTGTCATTATGAATGAATGGAATGATTTAGATTTGTTTTAGGCCGCCTTTGTGCATGCGTGGGCCAAATAAACATGTGATACAGAGATGAAAGGATAAATGGCCCCAGAAACATATGGGGTTTGATCACGGAAATCAAAACGACAAAGCATGGAAGACAGAATGTACCTCTACTGTAGATGGGGGTGGGGTGTAAGATGGGCATAGAGTTTTCAGAATGTTGCACAGGTGCCTACAAGTTAGTTACTGCCATATTTTACAAAGTTCATTTTTGTATATTTACGCAATTATCATGATAAGGAATGGGCATGTTCTGTAATTTGATACTTGTTTCCAAATATCTATTGTATCTTGTGAGGATGTGGCTTTGTCTTCTACCAGTATGCCATACAATTTCAGACAGCATGCAGTGTTTATTTAAAACAGAATACATCCATTAAGTTGACATTCTGATTCACATCATCAGATAATGTGGCCAGTACCAGTAACATTTATTCAAAAGGTTAGTGGGAGCAAGCGGCAAAGAAAGCTTTGCAAGCAGCTGTGAACTTGTATTCATCAGGGTTAAGCCCAAGTTTTACATAATTTGCTTCATATAAAATATTTTTTTTTACATCAACCCACCACTACCTTTATAATGTATACCATAACACCACTATGTAATGTATACGCTCTGTCGCATCTACTATACCGGTAGTACTTGCCATATGGTATTTATTTCCTGTTTAATTGTACTGCAGTCTATAGTAGAATAGTCCGCATTTGTCAGACTAAGGTGTGTGAGTAAGGGAAAAGATGTTTAAAAGTTATAACTAATATATTAATGTAGTACATTAGGCAATACTTGATTATATTCAAATCTGAGTAAAAGTGCTGTAAATATCATAAATGTTACAGTTTGAAGACAAGTGGACTTTCAAATAAATATGAAATATGATAGGAAATAAATATGCAAAAAAATCTATATAGGCTTGTTTCGAAATATATATTTATATATTTTCATAGCTTTCTTATTACAGATTACATATCCTAAGGTGAAGATATTGATAAAGTTGTAGAAATCAGTTTCTTACACATCGACTATGTGTCAGTTCAGATGTCACATGCTGTCTGTTTCCTAACTGTCTTATGACAATGTGTTCGGCGTATCACAAAGGTCAAAAGTCAAAAATGAGACTGTTACATGGCATGTACAATATTTAACAGTGTAAGGAATGAAACGTGCAGGTAAAATATTCATTAGGCTACTTAAATACAGAAAATGGAAGGGAACATTATCCAAATCTAAACTTTATTGACAAATACAGGCACAGTAAATCAGTAGGGGGCCCCACAACGCATACGTAGCAGTCACAATCAGGGTGACAAAAATGTGTCACTTGAGTTAAAATTTGAAGTTTGTAAATGGTATTATATCTCTGCATTTTCTAAAAGTATAAGATCTCCTCTATGTTATCCTGCAATTTTGTTGATTTAGCTTTTCTACCCTTCATGTGGCAACATTTTATATCAATAATGATAGCGTATGTCACGCACACTACAGAGTACTATCTAACACAATGAAAATATGTTTCTATAAAATTATTTTATAGCAATTCTGCTATATAATATTTGTAATCGTATCTGGTTGTGCCTGTGGGTTTTTATCATAGATTTTTTTATAAGTTGTTTTACCATTGCTATTCAATTCACAGATCTGAAAGATAATTCAACAAACAAAAAAATCGAATGAGATCCAGGAACGTTTAGGTTATACCATATATGTATATTCTGTTTGTATAAGAAACTTTATTTTGTGACAGTTAAAGTGTCTTAGAAAGAGAATGTATATAGTCTGGATAAGAAGACATAATATTTTAAATAATTACAGTGGCAGAATGTTATTAACTTCAATTGTCATGGACACTACACATCTTTGCATGTATCATATCAGACAAGACAACAAAGTCATACCTTGAAACAGTTTTATTATAACTTATATTCTCTATCAGCGCTGTAATTGCATGCAAAAATTAAGATATATAGCCAGAAATTTTAATATACATTTTATAAAAATATTGGTACTTCGGAACTAAGTAACATATATGGTTCCTGAAATAATTAACAATGACTCAAGGTGATTCACAAGAAATTGTTAAATGTTATAAATGTATTGTAATTAATATCAGCCATGATTTAACAACCAAAGTTGACCACAATGTGCCTAAGAAATGCCGAACTTTGCCTATAGTCCCTGCGTATACCCCTTCCTTCTACATCAGTTTGTCACAGACTCTACATATTGTCAAGATGAAAATGGACTTATTTATTATGTTAGAACAGTTAGAAGTAATTGTTACTTACTAACCAGCTAACAGTTAACAGTTGCTTAAGGTAGTTATTTAAGGTAGTAAATATGTTTGAAACATGCGAGATCGCGATGGAGAGACTGTGAGAAGGTGAGGGTGAAAAGGCGAGATCGTGAGAACGAGAACCCAAATGCGAGATCGCAAGGGCGTCAATGCGCGGGCAAGATCGCGTTCTCACTCTTTTTTGTGCCAGAATGCGAGATAGCGAGTGGCACAAATATGCCACCAGTCAGCAGTTCCCTGCCACCAGAGATCGCATACCTTACACCATCCCGGCTGTTACTGCAGACCTGTGGTTATGGACACATTGGATGGATTGCTTGAACTTTAGGCCTCGTTTTGCACTAAGTGGCAAAATATGGTCAAGCAAATGCCAGAGATAAAAACAACCCCAGAGTCAAGTCCACTGTGTAGAATATGAGTCTGGAGACTTGTTATCCCAGCATCTTTATATGTTACATGTATTATGAAGAATCAGAGTACTTTTAATATATCCAGATCAGGATTCAAAGTTCTACATCAGTGAAATAAGTCCCTTGTGAGTGGCTTTTGACTTTGAATTGTTTTTCATTCTGCATGGTCTTAGATTGCAATAAATATACAATATCTAATATTTTGCCAGGGAGGGGGGGTGGTGGCATGTCATCTATGTGAATAAATCACTATTTTGTTGAGTCTTACAACTGCTTTGGTACCATAAAATTGTCAAATATTTTTATCACTTGGTGTTCTTGTGGTTAAATATGGAAAAATTTATAGATGCATAGATCTATATATAGATTTTATAATGTAATAAAACTGCAGTGTCTGTGACACTTTGCCTCCTTTCTTAATGAAGCTAACATATAAAATATAATGGTTTATATGCTACAAAGCTATGTCATATATGTCTTACAGGATTCGCACAACGCCCATTATCTATTTTCTTCTTACATTGGAACAGTTAACATATATCATTGTTATATGTTGTTATATGTTATAACCCCCAATATCGCACCTATTCCGCGCTTGACGGGCCCCGTAAATGCCTAAATCCGATATCTAAGTAACTTATCTATTTCATCAATAAGTAAACGATACCTGTACTGCCGTGTAGTCGCGACAAATAAAGAATTATGCAAAGACAACCAACTCCGGAACAGATTGAGCAAGAATGGATGGGACCGCGAAAATTTGCCTGCGCGATCTCGGGCGAAGTGCGAGAGATGACGCTGATTGGTCGGCTTGCTCATGACGATCGCGCAGCAAGTGTGGCGCGGAAATTTGAAAGTTTTTTCATTCACGGACACGGCAACAGATTTGTCGATTGAATCACCCGCACAATTCATAGAAATGGCCTGGGCCCGGTTCCACGAACGGGCTTAACTTAAGTCCCTTTTCCGACTTAAGTTTTCGGGTGGCGGACTTAACTAAGTCTTTTGAAAAAAAGGCGTTCCTCGAAGCGACTTAAGTCAGGACTTAAGTAAGTCAAACTTAAGTCCAAAGAGGCTCTGAGTTTGCATTTTAGATTTTTGCGCCGGAAGTGCTCTTCGGTCAAAGGAGGAAGAAATGTAACAATTAATGTTAATAAACAACACGGAACGTCTGCTCACATCCGTTACTATGGTAAACATTCTATTAAGCCCTTGAACATTTGGCGGTATATTTTCACGCATTCAGCACAAGTCAAGTAGGCCTAATGGAAGCGGTAACGGTAGGCTGTTTTAGTTTTGAGGCTAGAATTAAATAAGCTGAATCCAGAAATCTATGGCATGCCTTATCTGCTTATACCTCTAGACTAGAGAGTCTATAATATGAATAGGCATTGCCTAATTTGCGAGCTCACCCAAATAAAAAAACTAGAATTTGTCAAGCATAGCTTGAGAGGAAAGACGAAAATCGGGGGATAGGTGGAACTGACCATGAGCCGATAACTATGAAAGGTCACAGATAAAGGGGCCGCATTCATAATCCCGCTTATAACATAGCTGGAAGATAGCGAGAATATATGAATCTCCAAAAAGTCTCTAAAGAATACTCTGAAACAAACCGAGGATATATACCCAATATTACCCAATGTGGACCTGTTTCGTTGTGGTGCGAGATATAAAGATCGAGACGGGCGGATGTTGTGCTTCGGTCGAGCCTATGGAAGACCGAGGGCAGGATTTCGTATGAAATATGACTGATCGAGCGGGTTTGGGGACTTCTGAAACAGTAGCATATAGGGTGCAGGCGTCGAATGTCGGACGGGTGGGTAATGTCGGACACGAGAATAAATTGATCTTTTCTTGAAAATTAAAAGTTACAACAATGAACCCCTGCTTTTCTCTTGTTTGTTGTCTTGTACTGGTCAAGTTCAATGTTGGGGAATCCCCTCAGAGACCCGGATGTGCATGAGTGTTACCGTGAGTGTGGCGCCCCCTATGTCACCGGCGTTCGCGCGTCAATTTTTTGAGGTCAAGAAGTGCAGAAGAAGCTTCGATATCTTCAACTTTTTCTTCTTTGATGGTACGTATGTCAATAAAATATGGTTCATAACGATAGTGAATGTATATAGATCATAGATAGATGTTAAATGGAATATTTAGTATATAATTTGAGTTAAATTGAACAAAATATAAGTTGTATAGTTTTAGCCAAAGGGGGGTGTCAAATGTCGGACACTGAATTTAACAAATTCAGCAGTCGTGTGCCTTAAGAAATCACTCCCCGCGGGGCCGGATCTAAGAATTATCAAGGGGGGTGGGGGCTCTTTGCTATCTGAAATCGTGCATCCGATGAGGTGAGAGGGTAAAAATAACTGCGGGTGTCCTAAAAAAATTATAAATGGAGAGTGTGTGTGTGGAGGGGGGGGGGGGGGGGTGCATGTCAGTTTTACTATGTATTTCAAGTTTCCAAGGCCCCGCCCCCACATATGTGTAATCAATCCCCCCCCCCCCTCACCCTCACTGCCCTTAGTTCCCTGTCTACCCGGCCCTCAGACCTACCCACTGGAGACCTGTATCCCCCCTACCAGTCTACCACGCCCCCCCCCCCCGGGCCGAATTTCACCTCGCTCCCACCCACTCTCCTGGGTCCTGATCCCCCCCGCCCTCCAGGGTCCTGACTTTGGTCCCATTCCCATACCTTGGCCCCATTACCATACCTAGGTCCCACCCCACCCTCTAGGGTCCTAAGTGTAACCCCTAGTCCACCTAGCCCCCCGTGCCGAATTTCAAGGCCACCCAAGGTCCTGCCCCCCCCCCCCCCAGTTCCTTAGTCTATTTCACATCCCGCAACCCTACTTCCTCAGTCCACCCCCCCCCCCCCCAGTTCCTCACCAGGTCACCCTGGGTCGGCCGCCCCCGCCCCCCCAAGGCACCCACCCCACCCCCTCCCCGTCCGGGCGTCCCATGTTTGAGTCATTATTTAATGCAAAATTTAGGCCACCTGACACCTGAGGCAGTGCCCCCCTCCCCCCACCCCTGTCCTCAATTTGGTGTATCCCTCGGCCGCAATTTTCTGCAGAGCACCCTCCCCCCTGTTCACATTCTTGGATTCACTTCCTGATATGCAGTTACTGTAAGATCTCTCCCCTCACTTCAGTTTCACATTCATAGAATGAAATATGTTTTTGGCAGATGGGCCCACGGTACAAAAGTAAAAAGCTGCTGCGTCGTTGGTCCCACGAGGATATGAATGCAGCTTTGGAAGAAATAAGAAATGGCCGGCGCTCACTTCGGGACGCTTCCCAAGTATATGGGATACCCCGAAGTACGCTATCCGACTACATGCGGGGAGCCTCTACTGCGGGTTGCAGCCTTGGGAGACCTCCTGTGCTGCCCCACAAGGCGGAAGATGCCCTGGTACACAAGGCTCAGGAGGCGGCAGCCAAGGGCTTTGGGGTCAGTCGGCTACAAATGCTCCAGAAGGCGGGTGAGTAGCTTGCATGGGATTTGTGTCAATAGGGATAAGCGGATGTCTAAGAAAAAATGTGCCGTTACAAATCACGGCGTTTATATGTTGTTAATACAATTCTTTATATGATGCCAGAAACGGGCCTACTACTTCAAAATTCGTGAAAGACACTTCGGTTTCCCTACATAATCCATATGTAAAGAACACTATGCACTATCAAAATAATTCAATGCAATACAACTTGGACTACCGTCTAAAGTTGCATTATTTTGTAATTTACAGGACAAGTGGCAAGAAGCATGAGCCTCGTGACGCCATTTCGAAACGGTCAGCCGGGCAAAGACTGGTTCGGCGGCCTCAAAAGACGGCATCCGGACCTCACCATACGTCGGCCGGAAGCAACTCCAACGGTGCGTTTGCGTGCTATGAATGCAACTGTTGTGGCCAATTATTTTGACGAATTGTCCCAGGTTATGAAGGCTTTAGGGCTTGACAGCAAACCACAGTGCATCTGGAATGCCGATGAGACCGGTTTCCAGATGCAACACCGGCCAAGTTTGGTTTGCGCCAGAAAAGGAGCAAAGGCATTGCCGGGCAGGACAGCGAACTCTAAGGAGTCTGTCAGTGTCCTTGTCTGCGGCAATGCCTACGGCGCGACACTTCCCCCCATGATCGTAGTCAAGGGGAAAACCCAAAGGTCTCTGAATGGGTGGGGAGTCCACGGAGGCCCTGATGGTGCGCTCTGGACGTACCAACAAAAAGCTTGGATGAGCGATTTGCTGGGTGAGGAATGGTTTGCAAATGTGTTCCTGCCTCACTGTGGACCTGAGCGGCCCCAGCTGTTGATTCTTGACGGTCACAGCAGCCATGAGACGCAGCTGCACAACAGGCGGGAATCCATTTGATGGCCCTTCCTCCCCACACTACTCACCACCTTCAGCCCCTCGACAAAACGGTGTTCGGTCCACTAAAATCCCATTACAATCGCGTTTGTTCCCAGTTCTTGGCCAAAGATCCCGTTAATATTATTTCACATGCCTCATGGCCCAGTCTATTCAGGGAGGCAATGGAAGCCGCTGTCACATGCCAAAATGTGAAGAGTGGGTTTGCCGCTTGCGGGATCTACCCCTTCAACCCAAGTGCCCTTCCTCCTCATGTATTTGCTCCATCCGCTCCATTTAACACCCCACCACCCCAACCCACTGAGTCTCGCGAGGAAGTTTCCCTCACCCCAGAACCCATCCAAAGCGATGCCACCCCGTTGGACGTTCCTTCTCCACTTTCCACCGGATCCCAGGATGCCACCCTCCTCAATGCCTCTTCCCCCACCCACCCGACAAACTCTCATGCAAAGCCCGCATCTACCGCCCCTCTACCTTCTGCCCGTGGGGTTCAGCCTCTCACCTCCCCTCTAGAAGTCGAAGTAGTTGACCATGTGCCCGAAGGGAGCTACATCCTCGCGGAGTGTCCGCAAGCGTGCGACGGTGCGAGTATAATAAATGTATCATCCGACTGGTCAACTCTGATAGGCAGCATGTTCAGTTTACCCCAAGCAAAACCAGTCGCATCTCGAGGGCCACCCTCAGCCACAGTGACATCACATCGTCTGCTAACCAGTCGTGCGATAATTGATGAAAAAACACAAAAAGCGGCAGAGAAGGACAGAAAGGAAAGGGAAAAGCAGGACAGAAAACGAATCCGAGAGGAGAAACGACTAGAGAGAGAGAGAAAACAGAGGATAAAGCAGGAAACGAAAGAATCTCCATTCACCCCAACCAGCGATACATGCTCAATGTGTCATGTGTCGTATCTTGGCCAGGACGATGCCATGTTGTGGGTAGAGTGTTCCGCCTGCAAGGCCTGGTTGCACGTGGATTGTATCCCGGCAGGTGTCAACACGGCTGGGGTGGATGAAGAGGACATCCCTTTCCTGTGTCCAAAACATTATTTATAAGAGGGTCTTGCCATTTTCTAGCATGCTGTTATTTATTTATATTATATTCGGTACATTTCCTTGTTTAATATTTTATAATATTTCGTATTTATTTTCCTTAATTTTTAGGTGTCTTTCAACATAACAGTTGGCCTTCAACAAGCGCAATATGCTGGGTCTTTTTCTCGTAAGATACAAACATTTTGTTTGAGCAGTACTGTAAACCTGTTAGAGCCCATTCGCAGAATCGATGGCCTGCAAGACGAATTGCTCCACTTTATGTTAAAATTCACAAATCCTGCTCAATACAATTCAGCCAAAGACATTGCATTTTCCTATGTTTCATATAAACTCTTTGTGCAGGTCCTTTCAAGATATGACTTGTCTGATGATGTATTTGCCTATATCCCACAAATTGCCCATGATTTGCTTGGCCTTGTTTATAGAAACCTGAATGACAATGATCTGTTAATTCCCACATCTGCTTTCAAAGCAGTAGAATTTATTTTAAATGAGTATGATCAGGAGTTTGCTGATTACTACATACATTAATGTCATAAACATCACCGTCTAATAGCAAATAGAGAGTAATTATATCTTAACATATGTGTCATGTCAAATGGAGGTACTGTCATCCGGGCTGTCTTAGCAGAGTACTGAAGTAAGCTTACAATATCAATATATGTGTCATCATAGCAAGTTATGTCATTGTGGGACAATTATAAGGCCAATTTTATAATAAGTATCTAGTCTACAATGCCCTATTGTCACAATAAGTAACAGTGAGATATAATACATAAGGGTATTGTAACCACAAGAAACAAAACAGATATGTTGCAATAATTTCATACCAAATGCATTATTATATTATGGGTTTCGATCAAGTCTACAGGGTATATCTTACCAACTTATTAAATACTACATGTTTGATCATCAGTCAACTGGCTGTTTTTTTTAAATCATAAGGCGAAGTGACATTTGTTCACCCTGTTCCAGTGAGAGGTACCCACTGTTAGCAGTGGTTACCAAGATTACATGCTAATTTAGTTATAGTGATGGGGTCAACACGCAGTAAAATTATCATCTTATTTCAGCAAGAAGTATTGTCAAAAAGATATGGTAGCAATTAGGATTAGATGTGAGATAAATATGATGTGATCAACAGGGTACATCTTACACAGTTATTAGACAATTAGAGTGATAATATTGGGCCAACTTGTAGCTTTTCTTGTAAATCATCAAGAAAAATGTCTTAAAGGTGATTCATCCTGTTCTAGTAAAGAATATGGACAAGAGGATGCGGTATTACCAAATTTTTTTTAAAATTTCTGTGGTGTCCGACATTTGACGACGTCGTCCGACATTGCACGCCTTTTGGTCCGGGGTTATTCTTCCGTTTTCGGTATTTAGCCCATAATTAAATGACGTCATTTTTTCTATTTTCAGGAAGCAGGGAATTCCTTTTTCTAGGAAACCAACGTCATGACAACAATAAAGGCCATAAAAGAACGTGCAAGACATTTTTTAACCGAACGTGTCCGACATTCGACGCTTTTACCCTACGTACAACGCGGCACTTTGGCGTAGTGGATAAGGCTTTCGACAGTGGGCATGAAGGTTGGGTGTTCAAACCCAACTGGGTACCTATTATTAATATTTTTTCGTTTTTATGCTGGAAACACATTTCGGTTGATATAAAAGAAACATTCGGCCCGCGGGCGTCAGTTTTTGAACATAGAATTGCAAAGGGCTAGTGACAATATTGGGTTATATAGGCCGAAACGTCTCGATCCGTCTTCAAGTGGCGGAATCGAGTCTTTATAATGGGATAATATTTCTTTGCGTTCAAACTACTGGTTCGATTTCCATGGCATTTGGCACACATGATGTTAGTAATATTGGTACATATTCCACCACATGTAGGTAATCTACCTGCATGCATGTGGTCACCGCAATTTTGTATAATTTTTCTTGGGTTACAATTGATCATCCAACTCAAAAACTATAAATGCGAGGTGAAATCCGAAGGCACACAACTTTCGCGCCTGTCTCTGAAGAATACTTTGAAACAAACCGCGGATCTCTAGACCCAATATTAACTGAGTTACACGGGAAAACATGTTTCATGACCATGACCTTGCCGTGACCTTGGAAGCGTAACCTTGATCAATATAGTACTTTCCGCCCAAATACTACTGTCATGTTTCACGCAAGGTGTCGTTTGTCTGAGATGTCCCCTTTATGGAGAAATTGGGGAGGTCATTTTCCCGCCAAAATGCTCCCGTAGGGTCCCATGTTAAACTTTGGGAATTTTTAGCGGGAAAACTATGCGTGATAGGCAAAATGTGAAGGCGGTTTCCGTATCCAAGTCGACGTTTGCCCGTCGTTTGCAACTAATCCCGACTCTCTAGCGTCGCTATTAAGCGAACGGCGGACATCGCAACCCCGAAAGAGTGCCGGTCCATATCGCCGTTGACTCATAATGGGAGCGTCGGCATGGAGGGGGGTGCACCTCTTGTGAGCGCTCTAGCGGCCAAACTAAGCGTCCTAGAGCATTTCTGAGGTGGTTTTCATAAGTCTAGCTCACATTTCTCTCTCCATTCATGCCAAATCTGGGCTCCCTATCTCAAATATTAACCGAGTTATGGCCTTGCAAAGTTTAAAACGCCACTTGACACGTACGCTGAATATAGATTGGCCGATTACTCGAAAATCGTTCAGTATCCGGAAACATTTGAGCCAGTCATGCGTGTCCGCCTCTCTCCGCAGAATACTCTCCAACAAACAACGAATCTCTAGACGCGATATTAACGAAGTTACGCGGGAACACATGTTTCGTGTCCTTGACCTTGCTGCGACCTTGACCTTGGAAGCGTGACCTTGACCAATATAGTTATTCGTGCCCAATGACTAATGTCATGTATCACGCCAGGTGACGTTTGTCTCACTTGTGCCCTTCACGGAGAAATTGAGACCACTTTCCCGCCAAAATGCTGCCGTAGGATCCCATGTTAAACTTTGGGAATTTTTAGCGGGAAAACTATTCGGGCGATTTTTACAATTTTGAGACGATATATAACGTACCTATGGGCCCAATAACAGAAATAATGGTGAGCGTCATTAGATGAAAACTAAGACAGTAGTAGTGATTTTTCCGATTTTTGGTCCTATCTTTCAATGGTTAAGCGAAATGTGAAAAATTCCTGTGACCTTGACCTTTGACCTAGATTGCCCATCTACAAACTTGGTCTGACGGTAGGCCGTGGCATTATCTATGCAGAAGGAGAAGTCGATATCTCAAACTTTGTAAAAAAAAAAAAAAATCCAAAGTTGTCAATTTTCAAGAGCCCGTGGCGCGAAAACTTTTCATCCTACATCAAATCTGATGTCAGTAACGAGAAAGACTTTGAGGAGCTGAGTATTTTGACACTAATTGCGGCTCTCTAACTGCAATATTAAGAGAGCTAGAGCGGAAAATGTGTTTTGGACGTATGACGTCATCGTGACCTTGACCTTTGAGTTATATTGCCCATTCACGAACTTGACCTGTCGATTGGCTGTCGGAATGTTTTGGTAAAAGAAGAGAACGATATCTTTAGGCATTCGACAGATAATGCTCCGACAGACAGACAGACAGACAAACCGAACACACCGACATAAGACGAAAATCGTAGATTTTCGTCTTAATAATAAAGGCCTAGCTCTTAAAGCTGCTGTATCAACGGCAGCAGCCAGCTGTCCTAATCTTATAGGTTTCTAGACAACTAGACTCAAAACCAACACAGGTATAGTTGGTTTGAGGTTGAGTTAGCTTGGGGTCTAGTTGGCTTGGGGTTGAGTAGGTGATGGGTCGGGCATGTCGTGGGTCGAGTTGACTAGATGCTGTCTTATATCTGCTGTATTAGCTGAAGTAGTTTATATTCTTAAAACTACCTGTACTGAAATATCTTATTTAAGTTATAGAACTGATATTTTTATCTATTTCTTTTAATTAAAAATAAGATGGATGGCTTAGTTGTTTAACGGTAATATTTGGGCTTAAAGTCATATATGCAGAGAAATACAAAAATAAGTAGTTGCTTGAGTCTATAATTAATCATATTTGATCTATTTTATGATAATTAATATCTTATTCATTTTTTATCCTTTTTTCCTTTTGCTAAAATTATATATAGGTTGATGAGATATTTTTAAATCAAGTTTATACCTGGTCATAGATTTATAGCAATCTATACCTATCTATGTACCAGGTACATGTTCATAAAAAAGCTAAATATGCCCCAATATGGCCAACAAAAATTGATGACAACATGTCCATAAATATTTCTATTTATATTAGAAGGACTTTAATATATCTATATCATTTCTATTAAAACTATTTTCGGAGGTAACTCCTTCATGAAAAACATATTTTCATTGCCTGTTGTGACCTATCCATGAGAACAGATACTGAACAATTGCTAAATACACCATGAGTAAGCTTCTTGAACACTCACACCATGTCAGAAGTATGTTTTATCATCATCCTTCTTCTTCTACCATTCTAGCAATCTATAACATGTTTTATAGCAGGCTTTATACGGTTGTGACCTGTCCATGAGAACATATACTAAACTGTTGCTAAATACACCACGAGTAAGTTTCTTGAACACTCACCACATGTCAGAAGTACAATGTATGTTTTATCATCATCCGTCTTCTTCTATCATCCTAGATCTATACAATTTGCTACCAATGTAATATTGGTATATCTCACAAAAAATGTTTTTAGAAAGTAAACATAAAAAAAGCTAAGTAAACTGGGCATATGTTACCAAATTTCCAGTGTATAAGTCACACCCACCGATTTTGAGAAATTATTAGACTTGAGCCATAGATAAGTCGCACCAGTGTATAAGTAAAATGAAGTAAACTGACCATATGTTGCCTATTGCCTATTTACCGGTAGACACTTTTACATGCTAAACCCTGTTTATTATGTATACTTGGTATCTCTATTTGAAAGTAATACTGCTTGAGTAAGAGTAGTCCAGACAGTTTTCTGATCCTCAAAATGGTACACATTTGTGTTGCTTATCAATATGAACTACTAAAACCGTTGTTTCAGTAATTGTTGCCTTTTTTATTAAACTTTTAATTCAATAATTGTTGTTTTTTTCTATTAAACTTTAAATCCAATAATTGTTTCCTTTTTTATTAAACTTTTAATTCAATAATTGTTGCCTTATTTATTAAACTTTTTATTAAATAATTGTTGCCTTTTTGATTAATATTTTAATTATTTGTCAGCAAGGGGATGTTGACAATACAAAGTACAACCATTTTTTGTGTGAATATACTCAAAGCATGACATTTTAAGAGGGGCTGTTTAGTTTCAGGAAAAGGGATTTCATTCAATATTTGTTAAACTGTTGATATCCTAGCTATATTTTTGCCAGTGATATGTTTAAATTTCATGCCCAAATAGACTGGAAGTGAAAATATTTGTATGTCCTATATTGTTTTGTGATGGTTATCTAGATCTATATGTGTCTGGCAGGGAAACCAGTTTTTGACATTTGACATGGAAAATGATTGTATTGGGACAATTTTAAACTTAAAATGTTGCTTTAAGGGGAATAAAATATATAATTCTGCATTTGATTAAAAATCGTAATAATGGCATTAATTTAAATAAGTTATATAGATTAAAATCATTTGAAAATTAACAAAAATAGCACTGAAAAACAGCTATTTTTTCAAATCATAGATGAGTGATATGGTTGTGAATAAATCTGAATTATCCTGGGGTGTCAAAAGTAGGCAAAATGTGTCAAAAAAAGGAAATAGTAAGTCATGTGAACGATATATAATAAAATATTCTTAAAATATTTACAGTTTTGGTTTTAACTCCTGTTTAATTTTTCTCAATTAAACTCTTCAAATTATATATTTCAGGGGTGGAGGCATTTGAAATATAGGTTTGGAGTCTAGAAACCAGAATTAAATTGTTATATTTAAAAAGACAAAAACTGCAGCTGAAATTTTGATGTCCTAGATATATGTGTCAGAATTAGGCAAAAGGTGTCAAATGTTAGGAAATAGTATAGATCTATGAACAATATATACCGGTAATAAAATATTTACAGTTTTTGTTTAAAATCCTATTTAATCTGTCTCAAATAAACTCTTCAAATTAGAGCTATATATATTTCATGGGTGGAGGCATCTAAAATATAGGTTTGGAATCATAATAGAGACCAGAATTAAATTGTTATATTTAAAAAGGCAAAAACTGCAGCTGAGATTTGATGTCATATGGAAAATTTAGTGTTTACCCTACCTACTTTTTAGTTTTACAGTCACAGACAGTGGTTTAAAGCCAAAGGCCCCAATTGGCCCAAAATAACTCGGTATAAACATGATTCCAAAAACATCAAAGTAAAATCTGCATTCCAAATAGCAATAAGCCTACTTCTGTCAGGGTAGCCTGAAAGTTCAGACGCTACAATCCTGACACTTGTTCTTGGTTTAGTCACCAAGAACAAGTGTCAGGACTGTAGCGCAGTCACCAAGAACAAGTGTCAGGACTGTAGCGTCTGAACTTTCAGGCTACTGTCAGGGTCACTGACACTGGTGTTGACCACAGCTATGCTTGTTCTTTCAACCAGTCCAGATTGATTTCATCAGACATTCCTGTCTCCCTGACCATATCCATATGATATCTATGGCTAGCCTGAATGTTCAGACGTTACAGTTTGACAGTCTGGTGCTTACTGTTACACTTACAGTCACAAGAACAAGTGTCAAGACCCTACCGTCTGAACATTCAGGCTAATCGATGACTATCTGACTTGTTTTAGCTTGGACTAAAACTTTAGTTCAAGATCAAAATTAGCCAAAGCTGTCAAGTTAGATGGTTTTATATCAAAATACCAACCTTCAATCTCAACAAAACGTACTGACAAGTAGACGTCAACAAATCAACGACTGAGTCAGTTATTTGTCTAATTTGACCAGGGTTGACAGTGACACGACAGTTTGACAGACCGACGCGAAGACGACACTCGACTTGCACTTGGTCACTTATCTGACTTAAAAAATTGACAACCAGGGGCTGAAATATTCATGAAAACTGTCATAGCAATCAGTTGAAATAAACAGATGACTTTCAAAAATAATACACACCTCGTCTAAATTTCTTATCACTTAGATCTATGCCAAACAGCAAAAACAAACAAAACTTTGAGTCGATTTTCGAACGCGTTCGCCAGGGTTCGCATTTGCCGGATGTTAGCATCACTGTCCCAACAGAGGGCGTTCCGCTAGTAGCCGGGAGAAATGGTGAATAAAAATGTAATCAATGTTTTATAGTTTTCGTAATCATAATCCTTCAATATTCGGACAAATAAAGCAATAAAATTATAATTTTAGGCGTATATTCTGTTATATAGTCTGGAACTTTCTGAAATGGCTCCTATTATCGCCTTCATTCTCGGCCATGACGCGCGGCCGACGTTTTTTGAATCGCATAGTATGGCAATGTATGGCAAGCCAAAAAAAAATTATTTATTTATTTATTTATTTTTAATTTTTTTTCTTTTTTTTTTCTTTTCGTATACGTTACCATAATAGCTCGCTAGAGCTCGCTATTATATGTAAATATTGAACACCGGATGTCTTCTCACTTCCGTTACTATGGAAACATGCCAATGAACATTTGGCGCGGTATTTCACGCATTTAGCAGTTGAACAGTGCAACGGGCACAAGTGTGTTCAAGTGATGGAAACAATAACGGTAAGTTTTCTCAGTTTGTATCTTAGACTTAGCTTGAACACAGGCGCCGTAAATCAGCGGGGGAGGGGGGGGGGGGGGCTGTGGACAAAAAAGACGTCATGACCTGCCACATGCAGGATATATTAAATTAATTTAATATGCAGTGCCGGATCCAGAGGGGGGATCCAGGTGGCACATGCCCCCCCCCCCCTCCTTAGGCTCGAAAATAGCAAAAACAAAGGCATGTGCCCCCCCCCCCTCCCCCCATGTGAAGGGGGCATAGAAGGTAGGCCTTCACCATGTTCACTGGGGCTGGGCTACATATATTCACCAGCCCCGGCCCACTCCCCTGTCACAAATTTCTCACATATCTAACACATTCTGCACTTGGTCTTGGATAGTACCTCACACGTACCCCCCCCCCCCCCACCCCCAACCCCACCCTCCAGGTCAACATTTCTCACTGGATATTACCAAATCCACCACAGATATATATATATAGGTCTATAAATAAAATAAAATTCATTAATGCTTGAACTGTTCAATGAACACTTTGTATTTGTTTTATAAATAAGCTTAGTTTATGTTTTCTCATTTTAAAATATAAAATATGGGGATGATCGAGTTATATTTTGACAGTTATCTGCCTTTTCCTTCCAAGGCCATTATGGAAAACAAATTTGTGTTTACTAAATTAACCTTCTTTGAGGCAGAACAAAAATATTTAAACTAAGCTTACTACAAAAGTGATCCCCCCACTTCATTCTGCTGTCTATAACTATAGGCGATTTAAGTAAGCTTATCTCTTAAACTAAAGGTTCACATTCATCTGAATATGCTGAATACATCACAGTGCATGAATTTGAAAACCAGAAAGATCAGCAAGTTTACTCCTCATTCAATGGGGTAAGATAAAGTAATTTACATGGAAGATGGTCTTTTAAATTGCACATTTCTATTTGCAGACTTCTGTGAAAAACAGCAAGGATGGCCAACTGGACGCCACAGGAGTTGGAAGTTCTGTTTTGTAATGTTGACAAGCATCTCCCCATTATTGATGTTCCTCAATAATTTTAAACACATGCATATTCCAGTCCTGTATAGACAAGACTATTGTAAAAAATATCCTTTAAGCTTACCACAATGACATTCTTTCATAAATTTACTTAGATATATATTTACTTGCTATAGCTAGGCCCCTGGGCGAATGGGCGCTGATGGTGATGGTAATGATATTATATTAATTTACTCCTGTCATTATAATTCAATCCAGGACTTTTCTTTTCTTGTTATAATTATCTTAATGTAATGTAAAAGATGTACCATAGAAACATCATTGTGCATAAATATTATTGACCTTTAATCACAATGTAGATTTTTTTTTTTTTTGAAGTGGGTGACTCATTGGTCTTATGTGTTTTGACTTTGTAGAATTTTGTGTATTACTTGCAATTACCTCAATCGTAAGGCACCTTCAGCTGAAGCTGGGTCAGAATAAGGGGTTTACATTTGTTTATATTTGTTATTTAGTTGTATGGCAGAATTTATGTACATGTATGAACAGTAAAATAAATAACACAAACTGGACATATGGGTGTTGTTCAATTTCAAGGAGAAAACTGACTGCATGCCAGGCGAAAGAATCCTTACAGTACAGTTGTTCTCAATTAGACTTGTGTTACATGTTTGCAAAGGGATTTTTTGGTGGATTTGTTTTAAAACTAACTTTAATTTATGGCAAGGGTGCATTATGACATGAAATCGTTTATTTATCTTGTTCCGAGAGTAACTCGGTAAGTAAGAAGTAAACAAATGACATACTGTCATATACAGAATTTGTCAACAGATTTGCGCGTAAGATATCTTAATCAGGTACAAAAAGAGGTTTTAACAACATGCCATTATAATTATTGTTCAATAGATGTTTTTATTTAAATAAAAAGGACCTAAATACATTGGTCCAATCAATATTAATCATGGGTATCAAATATCAACGATATTTGATTTTTGACAATGTACCATTTAGTATCGGAATTACAGAGGAACCCTAAAAAAAGTACTCAATCATGTCATAGGCTAATATATATTTGTAAATCTACATCAGTTAATAAACATCTAAATGAATTATTTGGGTGCATTAAAAAAAAAACATTAAATATTTTTGAGGAAAATATGCTGCATGTAAAGTTTAAATCTTGGAGGTCTAGCTGACTTTGTTTGCCATTTAGGTGACACCTATCCATATTAATATTGGTAATGAAATGGTATTGCTTACTTATAGATAAATAAACATTTTACATTAAAAAGGAGAGGGTGATCAATTGGCCAATTTAGTGTCACCTGGTGTTACAAAGTGAATGAATCTTTATAGAGGCTGTCCATGTGTCTGTGACTCTCGCTGTGATCGTGAGTCGACAGAGGTCACAGTGTCAGTTTGTACGACAGTAGCAGTGTGCAGCCTCCACTATTAACTAGGGCCTACTAGTGTAGGTGTCAGTGACTGTCACTGTCAGTGACACTGAAGAGTGAAGACTGAAGTGTAGACGGTGATCTGTCAGTGTCAGTGAGGCTGTCATGCATGCAGACAATGTCATCACGATTTATTGTTAACAATAGACGCTTATCACAACCACATACGCTCACTGACTGTCCTCACTGACCATATGGCAATAAACCAGTCGCAGTGCCTTTTTCATAGCCTACTGCAACACTGACACTGTAGTCTGTCGGTCTGTTTAGCGTAGTCTGTCAGTGGGTGCGTGAGCGATAATGCAAGAGTCACGGCGCATCGAGTCAAATTTGTATTGTGACTCACCCAGTTTTCAAGGGTCAGTGGGCATAATCATGACACTTGCTATGTTCGCATTTAAAATATTACATTAATGCCATCGTTTCATTGGAAAAACTCCAGAAAATCGTAAATTGTTGGTCCCGAAGCGCGAAACTCAAAAGCCACACATTGACTGTCGGGTGGCGCTGCGGTCGGCTTGGTGCGTTACAACGGCTGAGCGGGCCCTTTGCCAACTTAAGTCACCTACCAAGCAGACTTAGAAAGTTAAGTCAGCCGTTGGCGTTATCGGACTTAAGTTCGTTCGTGGAACGCATTTTAAGGGGCATGGACTTAACTTAAGTCAAAACTTAGGACTTAAGTCAGAAAACGGACTTAAGTCCGTTCGTGGAACCGGGCCCATGACGCGCGGCCGACGTTTTTTGAATCGCATAGTATGGCAATGTATGGCAAGCCAAAAAAAAATTATTTATTTATTTAATTTATTTTTAATTTTTTTTTTTTTTTTTTCTCTTCGTATACGTTACCATAATAGCTCGCTAGAGCTCGCTAATATATATTTAACTGTTAGAAGCGACAAACAGTTTTGTAATTCTAGACTTTTGAAACGAGGCAACATTTTATTTGTAATTTATAGAAGGTGGACAAGTGATTGCGCTGGTACTAGATCTACCTACCAGTGATTGTGAATTAAACACACTTTATTTACATGAATTTGTAGCCAAACTTTTACCTGACAGATGCCTTCAGCAAAGGCTACATTATGATTAAGTTACTTACTTGGAATTCTTTTGCCTTTGGCTTTGTGGGACAGTAAAGGTAGTAAAGTGCATATGATTTTAATGATCATGATAGCTCGGTGTGCAATCACTGGTCGGTCTCGCATAGCCGTAGGCACAGTAAATCGACTGATACTGCGAGGGGGACTAGGAGCAGGGGCAGACCCTCCCGGCTCCTGGTCCCCCTCACAGATCTAGATCTATAAGCATTTCATTTTACATTTCACTTGAAGACTCAGCCAGGTATAAATAGTCTAGTGACAGAAATAGCCCATTGTCATATAGCCAAGGTATACAACAGTAGATCTACTAATTAAGCTTACCAATTTAGATCTACAAGTCAAGTGACACTTCCTTGACAGTGACCAGGTAGATCTACGGTAGATCTAGTACGGGTTTGATTTTTCAAGATGACTTAGAATTCCAAGTAATCTTGAAAAATCAAACCAGTAAAATATCAGGTGTATATCTAAGCTTACCAGACTGGTGATTATAACAGTTTGCCATTGTCTTAGTCACTTAGATCTAGGCCTCAATAGAAATATTTGTTTACTCTTTATTTATAAGTTTTATTACTATTAATGATACAGAAGCTGGTCTTTACATGATACAATGGACTAAGTCTCAAGTTGTATTTTCAGAAAAAGCAAAGAATGGCAAACTGGTCGCCACGAGAGTTAGAGATTTTACTGCTCAATGTGGAAAAGCGCCTAAACATTATTGATGGAAAGTTTACAGGTAAGATTTAGATGGATATTCAGTAGACTTTTAATACAGGCATATAAGCTTAGTCTTATAGAAACTAGCTAATTATAATGATGATGAAAAGCTTAGATCTATTAACTTATTTATTTTAAGTTATAGATCTATATAAATATAAAAATTTAATAAATAATGTTATACTTTCTTTTAAAGGGGCTGTTGGCGGGGTCTCTAAGCAGGCCAAAGATGCTGCTTGGGAACAAGTAGCTGCTGCTGTCAATAGGTAGTTTTCTAATATGAAAGATAATATGTAAATAATATATATGACAATATAAGCAATTGATATAAATAGGGGTTAATATTTATATGTGTTACGATTAATGTGAGTATATCCTTGTATGGCATATCTATATACTTCTAAAATTTTTCATTTTCTTTCATGTAAAGCTGTAGTGTGGCCTACAGAACAGTGGCGGACTGCCAAAAGAAGTACAAAAATTATAAACAACAAGGTATGTTGAATATCATCTTATGAATAAGCAATTGACATTCACTTTTTCTTGTTATTTATTGATATATACTTTAATGCAGTAAGTAAGTGAATGGTGTATATTAAATGTCATGTATATACTCTTAAAATCATTGAGTTCTTATACATGGTACTGTGTTACTTTGTCATCAGATTATGAAAAACTTATAAATACTATTAATCAAATTTGTGTTATAATATTATGTATTGCAGGAAATCTTTACTGCATTCAATATCAGATTTAATTAGGCCTTATATGCATTGGTTATTCAGAATGCATTATATCAGTTGCAGCTATATCAGTATTTGCATAAATGAATGTTGAAGCTACATTTGCTAGAATTGGCTGCTGGAAATTGCCCCTCCCCCACCCATGTATAATTAAGCCCTTTGGGCAGTGACAACCTTACAAGTGAGTATTTACAGTGACAATATACAAGTGAGTATTTAGAGTGACGATATACAAGTGAGTATTTACAGTGGCAATATAGAAGTGAGTAGTTAGTGACAATATATAGTAGTGCTCAAGTACTTACAATGGCAATATACAAGTCAGTAAATAAGGTTTAGCTTATGTACAATATTATATGTCATTACCTTTTGTACAAATTAAAATGTCTTTCAAGAGAAAGTAATTGGCAGAGTTATGTAACATATAGGAGATGCAATCCATAGGCTAAATTCTCGATAACAATAAATATGTATCTAGTTCACTAATTTGTACTGTACATATTATTTTAGTAAGAGTAATGCATGGTCTTTCCCGTTGTGCGTTCATCTATTAATTACATGTTGCACTTAGTCAACATTACGACTTGCCCATTTTATTGCAGCGCGGGAGAAATCAGACCTGCTCAAGCGGCCCCCGACTGGTGGTGGCCCACCGGTCCCCCCTCCAACCCCTGCGGAGGAAATATTCTTCCGCATGTTCGAGGGGGCCCCGAGCCTACATGGCATCGACGGCGGGCTGGAAAGTACGTACTATTCTGCTATGACTATTGTTATCATTGTGGTACCTCCCCTTTGTATACGGTGGTATGCGCGCGTTATGAAATAATTTACGTTCTTAGTATGATAGTGTTCAAAGTATTGGTGGGGGCCAGTTGAAGTCTAGTCCATATTTACACATAATTGATACAAAAAACGCTGCCCAATGCTTTTAAATTCTGTACACAATTAAGTAAACTATTTCTTAATGTTGTTGCTTCCGTTTTTAGCAAACGAACCCTTCCAACAACTGACGGAGGCCCACACTTACGCCCGGCCCCCTAACCAGGACCAGGGGGTTCCAGTGCCGCAGCCAGGGCCCAGCTCGCTTAAACCGCGAAAGGGCCCTGACGTCAAACAGTTGACAGCTGCGGCGCTGGAAAGCGATGTCAAACTGAACAATTATCTATTAAAAAAAACTAAACTAGAATGCAGGAACTTAAAGTTAAATAACCAAATGCTGTGTGCCAAGCTGGCAGGCCTGGGTCTTGTGCCGGAATCGGATTCCGATTCCGACTAGACTGCTTATTTTCAGCCCCTTCCCTCGCCCCCTAATGCTTTATATTTAGGTGAATTTTCGTCAATCCTCAGCCTGTGGCTGGTGTTATTTGCTTATTTGTATGTAATAAGTAATTAAGTTTCATGTAATTTATATTTATTTAACCAAATTTACATTACTTTTCAGCCTATATACATTCAGAACAAGATGATTTATATTTATTACATTTTGTACTAGCTCATTGCCCACCCTTATTTTACATTATTCAGCATTAGTTCATATGCTTGAGATAGAGGTCTATATAATTAGTTCCTGATGATGTAATACTTTTATTTTATTTACTCATTTCATTATACATTGAAACCGTCGATGTAATAATTAATATCTGTGCTATTTATATTTATTTAACCAAATTTAATCTTTAGCTTATATACATTCAAGACCTGAGGATTTATATTTATTACATTTTTAATGGTAGCTCATTTTGAATTAATTATGTATTATGTTTACGGGATGCATGTTGAGCCAGTTAGGGGTGATGCGAGGTTTGGGGTGGTTAAGCCAGAGGTTTAGTGGGGTGAAGCAAGGTAGGATTAAAGAGGCTGAGGGGGGGGGGGGGCGGGGGGGGTTTAGCTAGGTATGGTAGGGTTTTTTTTGGGGGGGGGGGGGGGGGTTAAACTAGGCAGGGTTGGGGGAGGGGGGTTAAGCTAGGTAGGGGTGGCGAGAAGTTTGGGATTAATCTATTTGAAATTGGGGAAAAAAGGGTTGTTGTAACGGTTGGTTTTATATGCATGTGAAGCAGCAGGTGTTTATACAGTAAAATAAAGAACACAACCTGGATATACGCTTGTTGTTGTTAAATTGTGCGTGCGAGGCGAAAAAAGTGGTCTTTAATGGTATCCACGTGAATTTGATTCTTAGTCGGTGCATGGACCTGTAGTCCTCAATTACAATAATTTTACTTGTTTGCAAAGATTTGTCGATATTTCTACTATTTTTAACTAATTGTAATTGAAGGCAAAAGTGCATTATGACATGAATTCTTTTATGCCTGAGAAGCTAGTGAACGTATCACCGAACTCGGTTTTCGAGAAAAACAACACAAACATAATGTGGCATATGCAAGGTCATTTATAATAAATAGTCAATGTCTCGTAATTATTTACAATAAATATACAAGAGATGATAAATATACAAGAGATGATATATATTGAATTAAAGGATCAATGTGTAATGTCTATATACATGTACATACTTTGTAATAAATAGTCAATGTCTCATAATTATTTACAATAAAATCGCGACGATAAATATACAAGAGATAATAAATATAAAAGAGATGATATATAATGAATTAAATAGTCAATGTCTCATTATTTACAATGAAATCGCGATGATAAATATACAAGAGATGATATATAATGAATTAAATAGTCAATGTCTCATTATTTACAATGAAATCGCGATGATAAATATACAAGAGATGATATATAATGAATTAAATAGTCAATGTCTCATTATTTACAATGAAATCGCGATGATAAATATACAAGAGATGATATATAATGAATTAAATAGTCAATGTCTCATTATTTACAATGAAATCGCGATGATAAATATACAAGAGATGATATATAATGAATTAAATAGTCAATGTCTCATTATTTACAATGAAATCGCGATGATAAATATACAAGAGATGATATATAATGAAATAAATAGTCAATGTCTCATAATTACTTACAATAAAATCGCGATGATAAATATACAAGAGATGATGTGTAATGAAATAAATAGTCAATGTCTCATAATTATTTAAATAAAATCGCGATGATAAATATACAAGAGATGATATATAATGAAATAAATAGTCAATGTCTCATAATTATTTACAATAAAATCACGATGATAAATATACAAGAGATGATATATAATGAAATAAATAGTCAATGTCTCATAATTATTTACAATGAAATCGCGATGATAAATATACAAGAGATGATATATAATGAAATAAATAGTCAATTTCTCATAATTATTTACAATAAAATCACGATGATAAATATACAAGAGATGATATATAATGAAATAAATAGTCAATGTCTCATAATTATTTACAATTAAATCGCGATGATAAATATACAAGAGATGATATATAATGAAATAAATAGTCAATGTCTCATAATTATTTACAATGAAATCGCGATGATAATTATACAAGAGATGATATATAATGAATTAAATGATCAATGTGTAATGTCCACATATAAAACTGAAAACAATATACTATGTAATAAATGATCAATGTGTGATATAATGAAATAAATTATCAATGTGTGAAATGATTACGGACAACTAAATCTCTATGGTGCAAACCGTCTCCCAAGTTTGGAGGGGGGTGTAGTTCGACTGCAGGCCTTTGGTCAGAAAGCGGCAGTTCTTCAGGGTTGATGTCATGCCTCAATACGGAAATGTTATGCAAAACAAAAGCGGACATAATAATAAAGCAACATCGTTCGGGGGCTAATCGAAGTTCCGTATGAAGGCATGAGAACCGCCGCTTTAGCTGACCAAAGGCCTGCTCCACCATGACACGCGTGCGCTTGTGGGCCAAATTATAATTAAGTTGGGGGTCAATTTCCGGATTTAAAAATGGGGTTAAAAGAAAAGGGCGACAAGGATACCCCGAGTCGCCCAACAAAAGACCGTCATGTTGTCCTGCAAAAGAAAGAATAAACATTCAGTTAAAGCAATATACTGACATGCGCCATCTTAGATATTTTACATTTTATAACCAAGAGTAAAAGTATCTCAAAATTTATGATGCATATGTTTTATATCTCTTTGATTCTGTAAAACAACTTTTCAACATAAAACTGCGCGGTTTATTTATATCGCGCGGAGTGCCGCGGTCGACATCACACAAAATAGCAAACTGCGAACAGGCGCGCAGGGATATATAAGGATATAAAGCCGGCCACCAACTTCTGCTCCGTTGACCAAAATACTTCTCTCCGGATAGCCCGCAGGCTTTCAGGATTTAAATTCAAGACAGAATGTACTTATTCGACATGGAGAAGAGGTTGGTGATACAAAAAATTACGGAATATATAACTTTAATACATGCATATAAATGGCGTTTGGCGGTTATATTTTTTTGTTTATCGAGGATTCGTTTCTTTCCATATATATCATCCCTTAAGAAAATTCACTAGATCTATAGTAATATTATAGTTATACCATAATAGTACAATACTAGTCTAATGCAATATTACTATAGTAATACTATGGTCAGTATAATATTACTATAATATGATCATAGTCTCTGTCTGACTACTATAGTATTACTACAATATTATGTCTGGAAATTACAGAGTACTATAGTAGAACTATTATTATCATAGTACTACTATGATATCACTGCAGCATCTATAGTGTTACTATAGTCAGCACAATATTACTATGATATTACCATAGTCACTATCTGAGTACTATAGTATAACTATAGTGAGCATGATATTACTAAAGTCACTATCTGACTACTATAGTATTACTATAGTGAGCATAATATTACTACAGTTACTATCTGGTTACTGTAGTATAACCACAATATTATGTCTAGAAATCATTTTTTACAGTAATTCCATCCCTTACGAAAAAATACCATGATATATCATGGCATATCATGGTAATTTCATGATAATCGACCGATATATACTATGGTATTATGGAAGGGTGTGATATGCCATAGCATCTTATGATATACCACGGTATATACCATGGTATATTATGATATATCACAGACTACTAAGATATATCATAGTTTACCATGGTAATATCATGATGAAGTTAAGATATACCATGGTATGATCTTGGAAGGGCGTGATATACTATAGCATATTATGATATACCAGGTTACACTATGGTACATCATGATATATCATGATATATCATAGTTAACCATGGCATTTTTAATGGGTTAGAGCGCTCGCATTGAGTGCTCTGGTCACCTGAGAGCCTAATGGCACGCGGATCGAAGGTTCGATTCCCGCTGTGGCCATGTCTTTGTGGTCGCAGGATAAAGATCCCATGTGCGTTTACGCAAAGAGTAGGAGGTTACCCCCGGTAACTTGGCTCCACTCTCATTGACGCGATATGACTGTGCTGTCTTGCCGCGTGTCACGTTCCTGAGAGTCGTTATAATACCATGACGCTGACACGAGAGTATCTGACAAAAAGAACTTTTATTTGTCACGCCCCCCTATTTATAGAGTGGTCCCCTGGCGGTAAGATTTGCATAAGTATTCACACATAATCCGCCTAGCGACTGTTGAAGAGTTACATAATCATAACGCGCGCGTACATTACATCCTTTCTCTTTCATGTTTCAAGTACATGACATCACTATATAAATCCGCACTAAAGATACATTTAACTATCCGTAGCATTAACATAATGCGTATATATACACCTTAATCATCATCACGGAATCGAACTGGTCGACGGATCTGTCTCCCACTTCTGGTGACAGCTACCACTGACGTGTCGCCAGCTTCCCCGACTGCCTCGGCTTGTGTGGAACTGCTGTTCCGACGTTCAACAGCAGGCTGGACTGCTACATCAGGCGCTGAAACGACATCTGTGGGTGTCGCTGTACTGACAGGATCTTCCTTGGTTTTTAGCAAATGCTCGCGATTCCTGCGATACTGAGCACCTGTCGGAGTTGACACAACGTAGGATCTTGCGTCGTGCTGAGAGTCCACCTTTACAGGTTCCCACGTTTTTCCTTTCCGCATCCGTACAGACTCATCCGGATCTAGATGTGACAGAGGAATAGTCCCTCTATCGTAATAAGTCTTTTGAGCAGTCTGAGCTTTCTTGAGAGCACATCGTACGTCGTCAGTGCTGACAGCAGATGGGTTAAGGAGGTTAGGATGCACTGGAAGTTTAGACTTCAACCGCCTTCCCATAAGCATCTGAGCAGGTGAATATTGTCCATTTACAACAGGAGTGTTTCTCAACTCCAACAAGGACATATATGGATCCGATCCACTATGTTCAGCTTTCCTTAAAATTTGCTTCACGATCTGCACATGACGCTCAGCTAATCCATTTGACCGCGCATACAATGGACTCGATGTAACATGCTGAATTTCACATGATTGTATGAAATTCACAAATTCTTGGCTTGCATAACATGGACCATTATCAGACACAATTACATCAGGGATACCGTGCCTGGCGAATATGGATTTTAAATGCAAAATCACAGTGCTTGACTTGCAGTTGTCTAATTTCGCTAACTCTACAAATTTGGAATAATAGTCAACGACAAGCAGGAATGATTTACCGTTGTACTCGAACAAATCAGAAGCTACCTTCTCCCATGGACGATTAGGTACATCATGAGGCATGAGTGGCTGTTTAGCGTTCTGAGACCGAAATTTGCTACATGTAGGACACTTTGATACAACCTCCTCAATCTCTGACGTCATCCCCGGCCAAAACAAAATATCACGAGCACGTTGTTTACACTTGACGATTCCCAAATGTGCCTCGTGAATCTTGTTCATTGCTTTTCTCTGTTTTGACGGAATGATCAACTTATTTCCCTTGAACATCAAGTCATCCAAACATGTGATTTCATCCCTGAAATCCCAATATGGTCTCAGACAGATTGGTACTGAGAATTTCTGTTCTGGCCACCCTCGACAGGCCATGTGCTTCAACTGTTGTAAGGTATCATCACCCTCAGTGTCTGAGCGTAATTCACTGAACTTTTCAGGCGATACAGGTAAATAGTTAATCACATTGATCTGGGGCATGTCTATCTTTACAGTCTCTGGTAAGTAAGCTCTACTTAACAGATCTGCAACAAACATTTCTTTGCCTTGCTTGTACACAACACTCATGTTATATGGCAATAACTTCAGGAGCATCCTTTGCAATCTGAGTGGTGTTTGAGCAATTGGTTTTCGACAGATGGATTCCAGTGGCTTATGATCAGTTTCTACGATGAAATCACGACCATAAAGATATTGGTGAAATTTCTGACAACCGTATACAATGGCAAGGAGTTCTTTTTCGATCTGTGCATATTTCGACTGAGCTTCAGATAGAGCTTGAGACCCATATGCAACTGGTCTGCCATCCTGGATGATGACAGCACCAAGACCCTTGCTACTGGAATCAACTGACAAAGTCACAGGCTTGGTCACATCATAATACTTCAGCACAGGAGCATTAGTCACAAGCTTAACTATCTCCTGGAAGCTTCGCGCTTGACTATCTCCCCACGACCATTCAATATCTTGCTTTAAAAGCTCTCTCAGTGGTGCACTAATTGTAGAAAGATTGGGAACAAATTTCGCCAGATAATTTACAAATCCCATGAATGTGCGGAGTTCATTTAAACTCTGAGGCTGAGGCATTTGCAATATAGCCTTCACCTTACTCAGATCAGGTTTCAATCCATTCTCTGACAATGTGTGTCCCACATAGTCTAGTTGAGTCATTGCAAACTCGCATTTCTTTGGGTTAAACTTTAGATTGCTTTCTCTAGCCTTCTCAAGGACCTTGCGTAACCTTTCATCATGTTCTTTCGTGTTTTCTCCCCACACTAAGATATCATCAACTATGCACTCTACTCCTTCAATCCCATCAAGCAACTGAGACATCCTTTTCTGGAACACTTCCCCAGCAGAGGAGATTCCGAAAGGTAGACGCTTGAATGAATACCTTCCAAAGGGTGTATTGAAGGTGCATAGTTTTGTACTCTCCTCATCTAATTGGATCATCCAGTAGCCAGAACTGGCATCCAATTTGGAGAACAACTTTGCTTTGGGCATGCGTGAAACAACATCATCTATCATAGGCATAGGATGATGTTCCCGCTTAATTGCCTCATTTAGATTTCTTGGATCTATACAGACTCTCACAGCACCGTTTGCTTTTTCAACAACTACCATGCTGCTCACCCAGTCTGTAGGCTCATTCTGTGCTACGATTATACCCTCATCTTCCATGCGTTTTAGCTCAACCTTAACTTTATCTCTAAGGGCTATATGGACTTTCCTTGGCGCATGTATAACAGGAGTGAATGACTCATCAATCTTTATATTATGCTTACCTTCTAAGCAGCCAATTCCTCTGAAGACATCAGAATACTCATCAGACAGATTGCTCTTTTGCAAGGCATATATTCTCTTCACCAGCCCTAACACTTCACTTGTCTCCCCTCCTAACACAGCAGGTACTGGCTTGTCCACAAACTGGAAAGGTGCCTGAAAAGATTTGCCTTTGTAGGCTATGGGAATAAACACTTCTGCATGTGGCATGACATGTTCCCCAAAATACCCAACCAAATGAGCTTTGGATTTCTTTACACGGACAATATCAGTTTCCTCTAGCTTGTCAAAGAGGCTTTTAGAGATGACATTACACCTCGCACCTGTATCTATCTCAAAGCGTGGAGATAGATTCCCAAGGTTTAACTGTACTGACCATGGATTGGCACTTTTCTTATTATCTTCGACTTTGTCTATTGCACCTATGAATAGCTCTTCAGGACTTCCCACTTCACCATACCCTTCTTGTTTTGAGACATAGTGTACTTTCTGCCTGTATTTACCTTCTTGAGGCTTCACATTTTTCTGCTTGCTTTTACAGACCGAAGCAAAGGGCCCCATCTTTTGACAATAGTTGCATTTCTTGTTAAATGCTGGGCATTTACCTCTAACATGAGAAGTACCACAATATGTACATTCAATTTTACAACGACTGTCCTTGTTTTCACGTGGAGTCCTTTTCTGCACAAAGTGGATGCCTTTAACAGTCTCTGTTAAATCCTTCATCTGTACTTTAGAAGTCTCGCTGGCTCTGCAAATGTCTATGGCTTTGCCTAGGGTTAAGTCTTTTTCCCTGAGTAGTCGTTCTCGTAGGTGGTCTTCATGAATTCCACACACTATCTGGTCTTTAATTAGAGACTCACACAGTTCACCAAATTCACAGGACTTGGATTTTGTCTTCAGGTCTGTCACAAATTGATCAATAGTCTCACAACCTTGTTGCTTGGTCATAAAGAATTTATGTCTCTCATACGTCACATTCTTCTGTGGCAGACAATAATCTTCAAACTTCTCCATAAGCTTCGCCAGAACTGTCTTATGTGCTTCCTCTTCAAATACAAAGTTATTGTACACTTCCAAGGCGTCCTCACCAATAATGTGAAGGAATAAGGCACACTTCAAGGCTTCAGGCTTACTGTTCTTCTCCGTGGCAGATAGGTAGAGTTCAAACCGTTGTTTCCATTTACGCCAATTTTCAGATATATTACCTTCCAAGGAGAGTCCAGCTGGAGGTAGTAATGTGTCCATATTGACCAACTTAGTATATACTAAGCACCGTTCTTCTGAATAGGCTGACTTGGCAACTCACGCTTGTTCACTTCTGACACCATGTGCTGTCTTGCCGCGTGTCACGTTCCTGAGAGTCGTTATAATACCATGACGCTGACACGAGAGTATCTGACAAGAAGAACTTTTATTTGTCACGCCCCCCTATTTATAGAGTGGTCCCCTGGCGGTAAGATTTGCATAAGTATTCACACATAATCCGCCTAGCGACTGTTAAAGAGTTACATAATCATAACGCGCGCGTACATTACAATGACCAAAAATGGTTAAAGCGTCCTGAATATACAACCAACTCTGGTATTGATTTCATGATGGTAGACGGACATTATCATAATATACAATGGAGTAATTTGGCATAACCACACTATATCAAAGTAGATTTGGAGTGTATACTGCTTTTCCATCATGTGCCATGATATACCAGGGTAGGTTACCAAAATATATGCTATGTACCATGATATATTATTCATTACACAGCGATGTACCATAGTTGACCACGATAATAGCCGGGCTGTAAGTTAACATGGTTAAAGAGCAAATCAAATTATAGGAGTCCCCTATTAGGGCAAAAGGCAGGCACATCAGCCACAACTTCACCAATGTTACAACTTCACCAATGGTACCAATGATAAACCATATCCTGCCATGGTATATCATGGTAAACCATATATACCCTACCATGTACGGTATGTATCATATATTACCGTGAAATATTATGGTAAATCATTGTATCATCAGAATTATACCATGGTATCAGCAGAGTATTCCATATACAATTAATGATGTGCATGATGTAACTACACATAATATCCTCGGCGTACAGAAAACAACTTATTTCTCAGTCGAGACCTAACTGATTGAGATTCAACTGAAAACTAACTATGCAGTGAAAGTTCTCAACTGTTGAATCAGATGCACAATTAAAAGACCAATTAACAACTAACTATGCTGTTGAGCATAGGTTGAATACTGAAACTTAAAAACTGTAATTGTTTTTGGTCCTGCTATATTCAACAGAACCGTTGAGCGCACGCATAATAATCATTATGGCTATCATGAACTGTCATTCCATTATTCTAAATTAGGGGAATCATGCAATCAATACGGGAATACGACTACGAGAATAAGTAGCTACACTGATGTATCGGCTATGCAGTATCCCCGGGGAGGGGCGGGGGGGTGCTTATTGCCGGGTTTTGATGGGGGGTTCGCAGTCAAGCCCCCCCCCCCACCCCCTTTTGCACCACCAAATTCGGTCGCGGGACTCTGAAAATGTGCGTTCATAGGCCGAGTTTGCCGGGGAAAGTAATAAACCGAATGGGTCCAAGGTGAAAAGAATTTCCCGTTCGAGCCGATTTTCAAGGTGAAATGCCCCCTACGAGCGTATTTTGGCGGTGAAGTAGGGGTGGCGTTACCGCGGACCGCCCCCCCCCCCCCCGCGCAATCCCAACAATGTACTAAGTCCCCCCCCACCACCCCTTCGCCCTAAAACACCAATGAGATTTGCAGCGTGCCACAGCCCGCGACGTGAGTAACGCGCCACCAGGCGAAGATAGCAAGGCGCATGCGCGAAGTTTGAAAAATGTTGTGGAAAGGCGAAGACGAAGTTCTACGGCATGTGTATACGATTTGCTTATATTCACAAATATTTGCTTATGTATATGAATGAAAGGTATGTATTTATCAATACTATACTGTATAGAACCTGAAGACACCCAGGTTCGAGCGTGACACACTAACATAAGGCGAACAGAAGCCTTTATAAATTGAAACTTGTTGATCAGTTGATAGTCCACTCACCCCCCCCCCCCCGGCATCTGTCACAGTGTCAGTTGATTTACGGCGCCTGTGCAGCCACTGGCACACCATTTACACTACAGTACAGTAACCCCAAACGCCGGAGGGAGTAGGGTTCGACCCACAGGCCCCGGCCTGTGTCAGTCGATCTGCAGCACCTGTGGTTTGACCTGCCCCACCCCGCTACCTCTCTGGAGTTTGTGCCCCCATATGGTGTGTATGAACCTTCGCAAAACTGTACGAAGATTGTGACTCCTGTATGTCTTGTGCATTCCTCTCGTTACCATCTTGTTTAAAGGATACTTTGTTTGTTCCTTGGTATATGGGTCTATGGGTGCCTCAACCAACCCTGTTGCATGCCTCCCCCCAATTATTTAGTGGTGTCTGTGTGGGGAGGTTGAAGGCCTACCTTTTGTTACACAGGGTATCTTTCAATGGCTCAGGGAAAAATCAGGGAACTGTCTTTATATTTCATGTGGGAACTCTATACTACGGTATAGTCTTGTTTTCAGGCTATACTGTTTACAACATTATCTTTGGTATTTGTTTTGCTTCCTGCATAATGTACTGGGGTAATAATAAATATAGTATAAAGTTTCGTAAGATAGCTTTCTAACATTTTATCACCCATGTCTTACAATGTTAAAGTTGCATGTCGAGTTCTTTCCCGCCAAAACTAAGCCCAGGCAAAATTTATATCAAAATTTGCAGAAAACTATATTGTTTCATTCTATAAATTCAGAAACCTGATAAACATCGCCGTTTCGGCTGTGGTGTGGCAAACGTGTCTATCCCTGGACACCACAGAACTCAGTCGCTGCACTGCTACTTATACCAAAGCATCGAGAAACACACAAACTGATGACGTTTACCACTAAAATGAAAACTTGTGGTAAATTGATATCACGGACAAGGCTAAGAGACACTATTTGGCAGTCTGGCATGGGTGGAGTATAGACAAAAGAAGTCTTGAATGATTCAAGGACTGATTCTTATTTGTATTTTGACTTCTTTAGTTTTGGCGGGAAAGAGCTCGACATGCAACTTTAAACAGCATTGGTGAATGATAATTTACTGACGATAAGTGTATCCTTTTTTGCAGGTAAAGTCAGGTGAGAATTTCCTGGCAATGACGTAAATGAAATTTGCATGCTAATGCGAAAGAAGATCAGCCACGTTGTAAGGACTGGATAATAAGAAGAAAAACTGAGGGATCTACTTGTTTTAAAAGGTAAAATGAATATATTTGTATAAAGGATTATTTATAAGCTTATATGTTATGTGCATTGAATAGTAGTTTTAAAGTTAAGTAGTAGTTATGTAGTAGATGCGAAGTACTGGATGGTAGTGCATCTCATTTTAAGGTGGAATTTGTATCTGTTACAAAAGAAAGAGAGAATACTTTATCAATTCAATTATAAGTCATTTCTTGTATATGAGTTAGAGTATACATTATTTGAAATAGTTGAATAATAAGCTGGTTTTTATGTCGTATATATACACGTGATTTTATTGTGCATATAATGACTGGACAAAATTCCATGATGGCATTTTGTTTTCAATTCGTTCAAATGTATAAGCTGTGAAATGAACAATATTTTATTTAATATCAATATATGAATCATTCAAACGAGCATTGTTTTAATTTGGAAAGATCCTGGCACTTTTTAGATGTGAAATTTAAATTTCAAGGTGTGTGACTATGATGCTGCTATATGGTGTATCTTAATATTATCTGTTGATTTAATTATGTCAATATGCATATAAGCAATAAACATTTTTTCACATAATAGTAGCTTGTTTTTCTAATATATCCATACAGCTAGAATGTGTATATTATATAAATCTTTTGGAATTTTTGCGACATTCATTTATGTGACAGGTAACCTTTAGTTAATTATGTGTGTATAATGCGCATATGTCACAGGTTCACACACTGCATCGTTTTATTGCAATACATATATATGAAAGTGGATTGTAAATCTTTGTATTCTTTACTCTTGTATTTTTCAGACTCTGGCATTATATATATATATATATATATCGCTATATGTAATGGTGATTGATACCATAATATACCATGGTATCCATGTAGTAAAGTACCATGGTAAATTAGCATCCCCTGGTACTTGGTATACCATAGTAAATTACCATGGTATACCTGTTTCAAAATACCTAGGTAAATTCATCATGGTATACCATGGTAATCTCATGGTAGTTTTTCGTAAGGGACAATTCCAATATGATATGAAAGTCTGACAGTCTATAGGTGAACTATAGTCATACTATTACATAATCAACTATAGTATGACTACAGTAGTGCCACTAATATTACTATAGTATAACTATACATTAGTACAACTGTAGTAGTATTATAGTATAACTACAGTCTTACGACTAATATTACTATAGTATAACTACAGTAGTACCACTAACATTACTGTTGTAAAACTATAGTATTACTGTAGTAAAACTATAGCAAACTGGTATTACTGTAGTAAAACTATAGTATTACTGTAGTAAAACTATAGTATTGCTGTAGTAAAACTATAGCAAACTGGTATTACTGTAGTAAAACTATAGTATTACTGTAGTAAAACTATAGTATTACTGTAGTAAAACTATAGCAAACTATGGTATTACTGTAGTAAAACTATAGTATTACTGTAGTAAAACTATAGCAAACTATGGTATTACTCTAGTAAAACTATAGTATTACTGTAGTAAAACTATGGTATTACTGTAGTACAAAATACTACAGTGGCAAAAATACCACAAAATAACTATAGTCAAAATTACTATTGTTTTATCATAGTTACACTGTAGTAAATTTTCATAAGGGATATCAGTTCGTGACAGTCCAGAGAAGCATTGTATTGGTGGAAATGCCACAATTTTAAAATGCTGCAGAGTTTTTAATATTTAATATAGGCGCGTAATATTTTGCCTAATTGAAGTTAAATACACTAGGTTTCTACAACAGTCCCTGTAATCAGTTGACACAGCCCCACAGAAAAATTATTAGCTCTCCCCTCTCTGACATATTTCATTAATGGCGGTGCATGAAATGGGTGGGAATGCCACTTAGAAATGCTGCAGAGTTCTTAATATTTAACATAGGCACACAATAATTTGCACAATTGAAGTTCAATACACTGGGTTTCTATAACAGCCCCTGTAATCGGTTGACACAGCCCCACGAGAAAATTATTAGCACTCCCCTCTCTGACATATTTCATTAATGGCCTTGCATGAAATTCTTAATATTGAAGTTCTTAATATTTAATATAGGTTGACACAACCCCACAAGAAAATTATTCAGTGGATAGAACCTTTGAGGAAAATAAGTAACACTCCCCTCTCTGACACATTTTCCTTATGGCAGTGTATGACAATGGTGAGAATGCTACTTAGAAATGCTGCACAAGAACCTAAACAACTCTCGTCTTTTACATATTTATTTATGGCAGTGTATGACAGGGGCTGAGAATTACCCCTCCCCCAGAGAGACATCATGGACATTGTTTAGGTGGGCATGAAACAATTTTAAGATGCTGCTGAATTTTTATTATTTAATATAGGTGCATAATATCTTACACAAATGAAGATCCTTCACAAATTTTTTCATAACACTATCCTGTCTCACACATTTCAGTAATGCTGGTGCATGAAAGTGGTGCGCAATGCCATTTAGAAATGCTCAGATAGACACTCAGATTGGTTGACAGAGCCTCCCCAAAAAATAAATAAATCTCTGACACATTTTATTTTTATTTTTAGCAATGCAAATGCCACTTAGACAACCTGCAAATACCAGCACATGATATTATGCACTGTATAATATCAATATTCTATTGACAATTTCCCTCCCCTCCCCAAGAAAATGATACCCCAGCCCTTGCAATTACTTGTACCATCTTTAATATTTAGTTCATGTACTGAACTGTATGTGTTAAATTTATCAATCTATAAACACTTATGCTACATCGTGACAAACTATACTTACACTACATTGTAAGAAACTATGCTTACACTAAAATTTATAATCCTATTATCCTAAGATATATTTTGGACCAGTTCAGTTTATACTTGCATACAATTAAGTAGTGTAATTAAAAAACCAATCCATCTATCCATAGTGCTTGAGGAATACTTGCTTGATCATGCAGTAACAATATTTAGTGTTCCATGAGATTATGCCCAGGGTCCAGTTCATCGCTAATGCAGCACTTTAGTACTTACTGGTACTTACTGATATGGAACATATTTTTTGGTAAATCATTTAAATATAAATATAAATGAAATGTAATGTATGGAAAGGAAAACAATATTAATTTTATTTATATAATACAGCAAAGCATTCTTGGGCTTGCAAATATGCAATGCCTAATCTATGTAATGAAATATTGAAAATTCTTAGTTATAGATTTGATACATATATGATATATTAAATTACATAGCTCTTCTCAATTGTCTGATACATATTTGCTCAATCCATCATAATTACTTCATATTTGACAGCTACGCCAAAAAAAAAGATAAACGTTTGAGAGTTAATTGTGAGTGGTCTCCGTTTGAGGCCTCCGAAATGGCCTGCAACTGCTTTGGTCTCAAGTGGTTGTACTCCTTTTCTGATTCTATGCTCAGTTTCACTAGAGCCTTTCGCACATTCACATACTTTCCGTACAAAAGATCTAAATTCTGAATTCGCTCGTTCATTAACACTGAGTAGAGTAGTGAAAAGGGTATGCTGTATCTCCGCACAGGGGAACCAGTTACGTGGGTGTAGTGCGTCACCTATCGGGCAAGATAGAAATGCCGTGACCTTGACCTACGCGCAATACCTAACACCCGCTCAGCAACTTGTATGAGTTTGAGCGGCGGTACCAGCTTACGCTCCAAACAGCTTTCATTCGCTAGGTGGAGCTCCGGTCTCCTTGCCCTAGCGGAAACTGATCAGCGTGCGTGGCAAGAGTTTCTGGGGGCTAGGGTGTGTTGGTAGTGGTGGTAGGGGGTGGGCGGGGGTGGGGGGGGGGGGGGGGCGCACCAGGCCAAGAGCTGGCTGCCGGTCGGTTGCTGGTGACAGAGCGCGTAGGGTGGGCCATGTTCAGCGCCTGATCCCTCGGCCGGTGCCCCGTGCGGTGGCGCCATCTAGACTGCATTTTCTGACCCACTGCGTCATGTGAACTTCATTTTGTTATAATACATGTAATATGGCGGCCTTGGTTGAATAATTACCTAATGAGACATCGTTAACGTTACCATTTCAACAAAAAGTAAATGTGAACATTCATTTTGTTATAATACCTGCACACAGGAGAGAAGATGTAATTTTGGCGGGAACGGTTTCGCGAGTTCAGAAGCAGGCTCAAACGCCCTCATTAATTGTTAAGCGCACCAAAGCATCAGACATCAGCAGGGTTGTGCGTTTAAATCCCGATGGAGGCAACTTGTTTAATTGTGCATTTCGTGATGGAAATAACCACTATTTTTCTAAAAAAAAGTGCTTCTCCCGGCGATGATCAGTTTTTGAAGGAAATTCCTTGATTCCATGTGTGCTTCAGTGAATAATCGGAAGATTTGTTCTGGCGGCCCCACCGGATTGTTTGTTTACATTTTGTTGAAATAATAACTTTAAAATTCGTGGAGAATGTGGATATTGGTGCCGCGGGCCAAATGCGCGATTTGGCGCATCAACCGACAGATCCCCTCTTCACCACCCCGTGGGGCCCTCGATCGAACCGTTGTCTTCCTTTCTATTTGAACATGCAAATACCTAAAAGACATTCATCAACCTACTCAATCACATTATGAAGTGAACAATGCCGGAATATATGAAGAAATTATACTTTCACATGCATCGAAACTTCGCCAAAATGTCATTTATTTAATTGACACCCCGTCTAAAAGAGCCTGACATTCCGGCAATCAGTGCCCCCCCCCACCCCCACCCCCTCCAGTAATTGGGTTATGAAATGAATGCGATATCCCAATTACTAAATGGATAAATCTTTGATTAAAAAGTGGTATATCCGATCCCCGGGAACGGGCTTTTCATTTCATCGTGAAATTGGCAATGAGGAAAATCATTCTTCATGAACCGCGAACGAGACATTAGCCGACCGTCAGGATTAAGCATTTTCATTACGTAAACTGAGAATTTCAATACTAAGTAACCGTGAATTGCGACCCATATCTGGCGAAAACTGAGAACCGGTTCCGAAGTTCTGGTGCAGGTGTCAAGTCGAACGCGCAGAACTGGCGGCTCTAGTTTTTCAACCAGATATGGCGCTCAATCGAACGCACCCTAAGTACAATGTTCATGTACAGTTCTATTTGCGGTTTAGGTCTTTTGGGGACCAACACAAACACGTTCTCTTAGAAGTGCAGTGAAAGTCTAGGGATAACATTTGATACACATAACGAAAATGAACTTTACAACAGATCATTCCATTTATTACTGCATTATAGTATTTAATTACCTTCATAAATTACCTCAGCACTGCAATAAAATATTTAATTAATTTCATTAATTAACTCAGTATTGCATTACCGTACTTAATTAACTAAGTTAATTAACTCAGAACTGCATTACAGTGCTTAATTAACGCCCTTATGACGCCCTCAATGACCACTTATTAGATGAAACAAGGCACTTAAATCAAGTGAAAAGCGGCAATCCGTGTTGGCCAAAAGGAGTTCATCACATCAAATTGCGAGTTAGCCCTGACATTATGCGACCACGACAAAAATTATTCTTGGATGTCGCCATGTAATCAACACAATGCGTTTCACCATTTTCATTCACGCCTGCAAATTCTGTCCAACGGCCAGAAGAGGCATCTGATCTTCAAGGTCACCAGGCACATCCGCCTCGTTGTCGTTCGCCGGTATGTCCATCTGTGGCGGTCGTCCGATTTTGTTAACAGGCAAAGAGTAAAAGAGATTCTCCCAGAAGAGTTTGGTGTCGGCCTCGATATACGTGAACCGCCTGAGGTAATCCTTGAGTGAAGGATTCTGCTCCTGGACCGGAATCGGCTCTTTAAGTATCGTGATCAGCCGATGTTTGTTCTCAGTGACGTCGAAGTTCAGAGCTGACTCGAACTCCCACATGCACGTCTCACTGGCGGCAAAGGCAGAAGATAACACACAGAGAGTCCGCTTACTGCCTTCCACAGCCTTGCTGACGTTGCCGACGATGGTGTTGCCAGGCTTGAAGTCTCTCCTGTGGAAATGTGTTCTATAGCCTTCTTGTTCCAGAACTTTATTCAGATCCCGCACCCAGTCTTCGTCCGCGGTGGCGAAAGATAAGAAAACGTCGAACTCTTTATTCTCTCCCTGACACTCATCGTGGTTGAATGGGTGCCACTTGAGCCTGGCACAGACGCGCACTCTCATGTAGTAAGCGACAGACAGAGAAGTTGATATGACAACCACCACACTCCCGATGACGCTCACGGTTATTGTAATGATCCGGACAATCTTGTCCTGTACTGGGTCTGTGCAAAACTCCTCATCGGGGACCGTCGTCAGACTTCGTCCTTGTAGTCTCGCTGGAGTACTACAAAGAATAGCATTGACGTTACCAATTTTGCCAGTCATTTTCTGAATCCAAGACTTAAACCAGGTGTGTTCACAGTCGCAGTGCCAAGGGTTCTGGTGAAGCGTCATGTTCCGTAGGTTCTTGAACTCCATCGATGTGATTTCCTGGGGCAGCGTGGTCAGTTTGTTGCTGTTAAGATAAATATGTGACATCAGAGTCCATTGTTGCAGAATGTCTTTGTCCAGGAACGTTATTTCGTTTTGACTAAAATCTCCAACATTCAGAACACGAAAATATGTTCGATGCGAAACCTGTTTGATAGCATTGTTTGCCAACCGTAGTGTATAAGTGAAGTTATAGTCATAATAACCAACGGTTTGAGGAATTGTAGGCGGTAAATCTCGAAGTTGTAGATTCTCACAGTTGATGGTGACAGTCGTATCGGCGGGCCGCTCAATGCAGTCGCAACCGGAAGTACAATTGTCAGTGACGTGACACACCAGATCTGCTAAAGGCATATGAGCGGGTCTGTCTTCTAATGAGCTCATGTCTACACCTAACTTCGCTAATCCATACCTGACCAGACAGTAATTTCACGTACTTGTATACATTAAAATCGACGCAGTCGCAAAGCAATGGGTTGTGCCGTAGGATAATATGATTGCTTTCTTCTGTAAAAAGTGATAATAGTTCGACAGCTGTCGACAGACCCCAGCCTGCTCTCAAATCACTGATATGGCTTATGTTGTTGCCAAGCAAGTTAAAGAAATATTGCCTGGGTTTGAAAAATGGACTGTATCGCCAGTTTAAGTCGTTCGTGAATAACCGGATATCATTGTGAGACAGATCAACATGGAGCTGTGTAGGAATGTGCACAGCAAGGTAAAGAGGCCAAATGTCGAGACTCGCAAGTCGGTTATTTGACATCTCGATTCTGCTGATAGCATTGAAGCCCGTGAAAGCAGCGGGGTTGATGTGCTCCATGTTGTTATATTGTAAGCTCAAGTCAGATAACCCACTGAGTCTCTTAAATGCGTTTTCCGTGATGACCTTGATTTCGTTATGATCTGCACTTAAGTGCTGCAAATTGTGGAGACACTGCAACAGACTATCACCGAGACTCTTCAGCGAGTTGTTGTCTAGGTTTAAAGTCTCCAGATTTTGTAGTTCACAAAGCTGTGGCGTTTCCAGACTGGTGATGCCGGAGTTCTGGATGATAAGAGTCGATATGTTTGGGCTTCTGTCAAACATCAATGACAATGATTTCCCGAAATCCTTGACATCTGGGGTTCGGCTACAGTTGACCATAAAGTGAATGGAGTCGTTCAGGACACAGCTGCAGGATGTAGGACACATGACATCCGGTGTGCGCCCCCCATTGGCGTCCACTACACTGTCAGATGAGGCGTTGACCGACGGCGAGAATCCAAGCGCCTGACTCATGACCAATATCACGAAAATGGCGAATTTTGCCTTGTGGGAAGTGAGTGTTTTGTCTGACGTCTGTCTGTTTTGTCTCTCCATGTTTCTTTTGTAGTGGCTTTTAACCTGAAATATAGCATACGTTTTACTTTATCGATTAGCATGGTCACATGTGTAGATATTCATAGATTCTACCAATAACAATTGTCATAAGCTTACTATGAAATCGTCCAAACGCTACCTTATCAATGAATGCACTGACGCCTGGAGGTGATCGCAATGAAAGTACAAGCGTTTTAGACATGATCACGATGAAAATACAAATGTTTGGACGTAATTATAATAAAAGTACACGCGTCCGGAAGCGAGCACAATAAAAGTACAAACGTTTGGATTTTTTTTGGCTTTCTTTTTTTGTATTAGTTTAAATAGACATGATACAATCACCAGACAGAGACAATACATCATTTAAACATCACCAGACAGTAAGACAACAACAAAAATCACCCAAAAAATCACAAAACAGAACAAAAACAACAACCACAAAGGGTTAATCTCTTCCAGATAAGTCTACGCAAAACAGCCTATTTACTTATTTATCTATCTGTCTGCGAAAATCTAGATTGATATAATTTATCAAAAGTGATGTTTGCATGACCTGTAGCTTCAATGGATCCATAGAATATCAGGGCTTTATTGTTCCGGACAGCTGTTTATGTGTAAACCAATGTTCCACAGCGTTCCAAAACTGTTGTACTTCTACAATTTTTTTCCAAAATAAATGCACAATATTTTTAATATCCTTACCGAAAAAAGTACAGGCATACATGATTTGAATTTTCCATATTTGAAGCCAATAATTATTTATAAGACAGTCGTTCAAAAAATTATATTAAAACACCCTACTCGCTGTGTTAACAAGTCCCGCTTATAGATACTTGAATAGTATAGATATCCCTCTGTCTGCTTACAACATTTAGGTTTGACTACATTTCCACCAACTAAATTATCTCTGATACAATAATAAATAATCTTACCCGTCTTTTCCAGTTTATAACATTCTCCTTGTAAACAAATTGTAAAATATCTGGCACCACTTCACCTTGTAACTCATTCTTTACGGCGTATTGTGCTGCTTGCGCCAAGGCGAACCATGAGAGGAAGCTTCTGTTTCCAATACCGCTTTCTTTCATTTTGTTGAATGCCAAAAGCACCTTTGAATCATCAAACGGGTCTTTTATTTTGTGCATACCTACCTCATATAAATCTGGACAATTTTTTTACTTCAAATTTATATTATGCCATACACTGTGATTAATAATATTTTTGCCTAGGTCTATTTTTCTGTAACATTGAACATGCCCTCTTTATTTGAAAATAAAACGGATCTATTCCTAATCTTGCAAACCAAGGGATGTCACAATTACAAGAAAAAAAAAGATTTGGTATCGGACATAGCCTCTTCACGTGTTAATTCCCAAGTGTTTTCCATGAGGTTTCCTCTCTAAAATGATATCGTTTTATCCACTAGATGCGAGAGGTTAGTATTACTGATTTAACATGGAGCGCTAAATCGCCCTCCATGTTTTTAACCAATGTGTCTTTTTTTTAACCGTTGTTGCTTTCCATTCAAGATAAGGAAAATAGTAGCCTATTTATCTCTTTTTCAAATCGCTGTGAATGGGTTACCATCGACATAGAATATTGAAAATTTGTGTACGACTTCAATATTTGTGTTTTACCTAATAGTGTTAAACCTCTTACATTCCAGCTGTGCGGTTTTTTTTCTTGGCTAACTTTTCTGTCATATTGAGATCTTCATTTGCACCAGGTCACAATAAAAGTACAGACGCTTAGAGGCGAGAACGACGAAAGTACAGACGCCTGGAGGCGAACACAATGAAAGTACAGGCATCTGGAGGCGAGCACAATGAAAGTACAGACGCCTGCAAGGCGAGCACAATGAAAGTACAGACGCCTGGAGGCACTTACAATGAAAGTACAGACGCCTGGGGGCGAGCACAATGAAAGTACAGACGCCTGGAGGCGAGCACAATGAAAGTTCAGACGCCTGTAAGGCGAGCACAATGAAAGTACAGACGCCTGGAGGCACTTAATATGAAAGTACAGACGCCTGGGGGCGAGCACAATGAAAGTACAGACGCCTGGAGGCGAGCACAATAAAGGTTCAGACGACTAGAGGCGGGCACAATGAAAGTACAGACGCCTGGAGGCGAGCACAATGAAAGTACAGACGCCTGGAGGCGAGCACAATGAAAGTACAGGCGCCCTGAGGCGAGCACAAGGAAAGTACAGACGCCTTGAGGCGAGCACAATGAAAGTACAAAAAGACTGGAGGCGAGCACAATGAAAGTACAGACGCCTGGAGGCGGGCACAATGAAAGTACAGACGCCTGGAGGCGAGCACAATGAAAGTACAGGCGCCCTGAGGCGAGCACAAGGAAAGTACAGACGCCTTGAGGCGAGCACAATGAAAGTACAGACGCCTTGAGGCGAGCACAATGAAAGTACAGACGCCTTGAGGCGAGCACAATGAAAGTACAGACGCCTGGAGGCGAGCATAATGAAAGTACAGACGCCTGGAGGCGAGCACAATGAAAGTACAGACGCCTGGAGGCGAGCACAATGAAAGTACAGACGACTGGAGGCGAGCACAATGAAAGTACAGACGCCTGGAGGCGAGCACAATGAAAGTACAGACGCCCGGAGGCGAGCACAATGAAAGTACAGACGCCATGAGGCGGGCACAATGAAAGTACAGACGCCTGGAGGCGAGCACAATGAAAGTACAGAGGCCTGGAAGAGAGTACAATGAAAGTACAAACGCCTGGAGGCGAGCATAATGAAAGTACAGGTGCCCTAAGGCGAGCACAAGGAAAGTACAGACGACTGAAGGGGGTCACAATGAAAGTACAGACGCCTGGAGGCGAGTACAATGAAAGTACAGACGCCCGGAGGCGAGCACAATGAAAGTACAGACGCCTTAAGGCGAGCCTAATGAAAGTACAGACGCCTGGAGGCGAGTACAATGAAAGTACAGCAGACTGGAGGCGAATACAATGGAAGTACAGCCGACTGGAGGAGAGCACAATGAAAGTAAAGACGCCTGGAGGCGAGCACAATGAAAGTACAGACGCCTAGAGGCGAGCACAATGAAAGTACAGACGCCTGGGGGCGAGCATAATGAAAGTACAGACGCCTGGAGGCGAGCACAATAAAGGTTCAGACGACTGGAGGCGGGCACAATGAAAGTACAAAAGCCTGGAGGCGAGCACAATGAAAGTACAAAAGACTGGAGGCGAGCACAATGAAAGTACAGACGCCTGGAGGCGGACACAATGAAAGTACAGACGCCTGGAGGCGAGCACAATGAAAGTACAGGCGCCCTGAGGCGAGCACAAGGAAAGTACAGACGCCTTCAGGCGAGCACAATGAAAGTACAGACGCCTTCAGGCGAGCACAATGAAAGTACAGACGCCTGGAGGCGAGCATAATGAAAGTACAGACGCCTGGAGGCGAGTACAATGAAAGTACAGACGCCTGGAGGCGAGCACAATAAAAGTACAGACGACTGGAGGCGAGTACAATGAATGTACAGACGCCTGGAGGCGAGCACAATGAAAGTACAGACGCCCGGAGGCGAGCACAATGAAAGTACAGACGCCTGGAGGCGAGTACATTGAAAGTACAAACGCCTGGAGGCGAGCAAAAGGAAAGTACAGACACCTTGAGGGGATCACAAGGAAAGTACAGACGACTCGCCACAATGGAAGTACAGACGCCTTGAGGCGAGCACAAGGAAAGTGCAAACACCTTGTGTCGAGCGCAAGGGAAGTACAGACGACTGGAGGTTTGCACAATGAAAGTACAGACGCCTGGAGGCGGGCACAATGAAAGTACAGACGCCTGGAGGCGAGCACAATGAAAGTACAGACGCCTGGAGGCGAGCACAATGAAAGTACATACGCCATAAGGCGAGCACAATGAAAGTACAGACGCCTGGAGGCGAGCACAATGAAAGTACAGACGCCTGGAAGAGAGTACAATTAAAGTACAAACGCCTGGAGGCGAGCATAATGAAAGTACAGGTGCCCTGAGGCGAGCACAAGGAAAGAACAGACGACTGGAGGTGGGTACAATGAAAGTACAGACGCCTGGAGGCAAGTACAATGAAAGTACAGACGCCCGGAGGGGAGCACAAGGAAAGTACAGACGCCATGAGGCGAGCACAATGAAAGTACAGACGCCTGGAGGCGAGCACAATGAAAGTACAGACGCCTGGAAGAGAGTACAATGAAAGTACAAACGCCTGGAGGCGAGCATAATGAAAGTACAGGTGCCCTGAGGCGAGCACAAGGAAAGTACAGACGACTGGAGGTGAGCACAATGAAAGTACAGACACCTGGAGGCCAGTACAATGAAAGTACAGACGCCCGGAGGCGAGCACAATGAAAGTACAGACGACTGGAGGCGAGTGCAATGAAAGTACAGTCGCCTGGAGGCGAGCACAATGAAAGTACAGACGCCTGGAAGAGAGTACAATGAAAGTACAAACGCCTGGAGGCGAGCATAATGAAAGTACAGGTGCCCTAAGGCGAGCACAAGGAAAGTACAGACGACTGGAGGTGGGCACAATGAAAGTACAGACGCCTGGAGGCGAGTACAATGAAAGTACAGACGCCCGGAGGCGAGCACAATGAAAGTACAGACGCCTTAAGGCGAGCACAATGAAAGTACAGACGCCTGGAGGCGGGCACAATGAAAGTACAGACGCCTAGAGGCGTGCACAATGAAAGTACAGACGCCTGGGGGCGAGCATAATGAAAGTACAGACGCCTGGAGGGGAGCACAATAAAGGTTCAGACGACTGGAGGCGGGCACAATGAAAGTACAAAAGCCTGGAGGCGAGCACAATGAAAGTACAAAAGACTGGAGGCGAGCACAATGAAAGTACAGACGCCTGGAGGCGGACACAATGAAAGTACAGACGCCTGGAGGCGAGCACAATGAAAGTACAGGCGCCCTGAGGCGAGCACAAGGAAAGTACAGACGCCTTCAGGCGAGCACAATGAAAGTACAGACGCCTGGAGGCGAGTACAATGAAAGTACAGCAGACTGGAGGCGAATACAATGGAAGTACAGCCGACTGGAGGAGAGCACAATGAAAGTAAAGACGCCTGGAGGCGAGCACAATGAAAGTACAGACGCCTAGAGGCGAGCACAATGAAAGTACAGACGCCTGGGGGCGAGCATAATGAAAGTACAGACGCCTGGAGGGGAGCACAATAAAGGTTCAGACGACTGGAGGCGGGCACAATGAAAGTACAAAAGCCTGGAGGCGAGCACAATGAAAGTACAAAAGACTGGAGGCGAGCACAATGAAAGTACAGACGCCTGGAGGCGGACACAATGAAAGTACAGACGCCTGGAGGCGAGCACAATGAAAGTACAGGCGCCCTGAGGCGAGCACAAGGAAAGTACAGACGCCTTCAGGCGAGCACAATGAAAGTACAGACGCCTTCAGGCGAGCACAATGAAAGTACAGACGCCTGGAGGCGAGCATAATGAAAGTACAGACGCCTGGAGGCGAGTACAATGAAAGTACAGACGCCTGGAGGCGAGCACAATAAAAGTACAGACGACTGGAGGCGAGTACAATGAAAGTACAGACGCCTGGAGGCGAGCACAATGAAAGTACAGACGCCCGGAGGCGAGCACAATGAAAGTACAGACGCCTGGAGGCGAGTACATTGAAAGTACAAACGCCTGGAGGCGAGCAAAAGGAAAGTACAGACACCTTGAGGGGATCACAAGGAAAGTACAGACGACTCGCCACAATTGAAGTACAGACGCCTTGAGGCGAGCACAAGGAAAGTGCAAACACCTTGTGTCGAGCGCAAGGGAAGTACAGACGACTGGAGGTGGGCACAATGAAAGTACAGACGCCTGGAGGCGGGCACAATGAAAGTACAGACGCCTGGAGGCGAGCACAATGAAAGTACAGACGCCTGGAGGCGAGCACAATGAAAGTACATACGCCATAAGGCGAGCACAATGAAAGTACAGACGCCTGGAGGCGAGCACAATGAAAGTACAGACGCCTGGAAGAGAGTACAATGAAAGTACAAACGCCTGGAGGCGAGCATAATGAAAGTACAGGTGCCCTGAGGCGAGCGCAAGGAAAGTACAGACGACTGGAGGTGGGTACAATGAAAGTACAGACGCCTGGAGGCGAGTACAATGAAAGTACAGACGCCCGGACGCGAGCACAATGAAAGTACTGACGACTGGAGGCGACTACAATGAAAGTACAGCCGACTGGAGGCGAGCACAATGAAAGTACAGACGCCTGGAAGAGAGTACAATGAAAGTACAGACGCCTGGAGGCGAGCACAAGGAAAGTACAGACGCCATGAGGCGAGCACAATGAAAGTACAGACGCCTGGAGGCGAGCACAATGAAAGTACAGACGCCTGGAAGAGAGTACAATGAAAGTACAAACGCCTGGAGGCGAGCATAATGAAAGTACAGGTGCCCTGAGGCGAGCACAAGGAAAGTACAGACGACTACAGGCGAGCAAAAGGAAAGTACAGACACCTTGAGGGGATCACAAGGAAAGTACAGACGACTCGCCACAATGGAAGTACAGACGCCTTGAGGCGAGTACAAGGAAAGTGCAAACACCTTGTGTCGAGCGCAAGGGAAGTACAGACGACTGGAGGTTTGCACAATGAAAGTACAGACGCCTGGAGGCGGGCACTATGAAAGTACAGACGCCTGGAGGCGAGCACAATGAAAGTACAGACGCCTGGAGGCGAGCACAATGAAAGTACATACGCCATAAGGCGAGCACAATGAAAGTACAGACGCCTGGAGGCGAGCACAATGAAAGTACAGACGCCTGGAAGAGAGTACAATTAAAGTACAAACGCCTGGAGGCGAGCATAATGAAAGTACAGGTGCCCTGAGGCGAGCACAAGGAAAGTACAGACGACTGGAGGTGGGTACAATGAAAGTACAGACGCCTGGAGGCAAGTACAATGAAAGTACAGACGCCCGGAGGGGAGCACAAGGAAAGTACAGACGCCATGAGGCGAGCACAATGAAAGTACAGACGCCTGGAGGCGAGCACAATGAAAGTACAGACGCCTGGAAGAGAGTACAATGAAAGTACAAACGCCTGGAGGCGAGCATAATGAAAGTACAGGTGCCCTGAGGCGAGCACAAGGAAAGTACAGACGACTGGAGGTGAGCACAATGAAAGTACAGACGCCTGGAGGCCAGTACAATGAAAGTACAGACGCCCGGAGGCGAGCACAATGAAAGTACAGACGACTGGAGGCGAGTGCAATGAAAGTACAGTCGCCTGGAGGCGGGCACAATGAATGTACAGACGACTGGAGGCGAGTACAATGAAAGTACAGCCGACTGGAGGAGAGCACAATGAAAGTACAGACGCCTGGAGGCGAGCACAATGAAAGTACAGACGCTTAGAGGCGAGCACAATGAAAGTACGCCCCTGGGGGCGAGCACAATGAAAGTACAGACGCCTGGAGGCGAGCACAATAAAGGTTCAGACGACTGGAGGCGGGCACAATGAAAGTACAGACGCCTGGAGGCGAGCACAATGAAAGTACAAAAGACTGGAGGCGAGCACAATGAAAGTACAGACGCCTGGAGGCGAGCATAATATAAGTACAGACGACTGGAGGCGAGCACAATGAAAGTACAAGCGCCCTGAGGCGAGCACAAGGAAAGTACAGACGCCTGGAGACGAGCACAATGAAAGTACAGACGACTGGAGGCGAGTACAATGAAAGTACAGACGCCTGGAGGCGAGCACAATGAAAGTACAGACGCCCGGAGGCGAGCACAATGAAAGTACAGACGCCTGGAGGCGAGTACAATGAAAGTACAAACGCATGGAGGCGAGCAAAAGGAAAGTACACACACCTTGAGGGGATCACAAGGAAAGTACAGACGACTCGCCCCAATGAAAGTACAGACGCCTTGAGGCGAGCACAAGGAAAGTGCAAACACCTTGAGTCGAGCGCAAGGGAAGTACAGACGACTGGAGGTGGGCACAATGAAAGTACACACGTCTGGAGGCGGGCACAATGAAAGTACAGACGCCCGGAGGCGAGCACAATGAAAGTACAGCCGACTGGAGGCGAGCACAATGAAAGTACAGACGCCATGAGGCGAGGACAATGAAAGTACAGACGCCTGGCGGCGAGCACAATGAAAGTACAGACGCCTGGAAGAGAGTACAATGAAAGTACAAACGCCTGGAGGCGAGCATAGTGAAAGTACGGGTGACCTGAGGCGAGCACAAGGAAAGTACAGACGACTGGAGGTGGGCACAATGAAAGTACAGACGCCTGGAGGCGAGTACAATGAAATTACAGACGCCCGGAGGCGAGCACAATGAAAGTACAGACGACTGGAGGCGAGCACAATGACAGTACAGACGCCTGGAGGCGAGTACAATGAAAGTACAGCCGACTGGAGGCGAATACAATGGAAGTACAGCCGACTAAAGGAGAGCACAATGAAAGTACAGACGCCTGGAGGCGAGCACAATGAAAGTACAGAAGACTGGAGGCGAGTACAATGAAAGTACAGACGCCTGGAGGCGAGCATAATGAAAGTACAGACGCCTGGAGGCGAGCACAATGAAAGTACAGACGCCTGGAGGCGAGCACAATGAAAGTACGGAAGACTGGAGGCGAGTGCAATGAAAGTACAGATGCCTGGGGGCGAGCACAATGAAAGTACAGACGCCTGGAGGCGAGCACAATGAAAGCACAGACGCCTGGAGGCGGGCACAATGAAAGTACAGACGCCTGGAGGCGAGCACAATGAAAGTACAGACGACTGGAGGCGAGTACAATGGAAGTACAGCCGACTGGAGGAGAGCACAATGAAAGTACAGACGCCTGGAGGCGAGCATAATGAAAGTACAGACGCCTAGAGGCGAGCACAATGAAATTACAGACGCCTGGAGGCGAACACAATGAAAGTACAGACGCCTGGAGGCGAGCACAATGAAAGTACAGACGCCTGGAGGCGAGCACAATGAAAGTACAGAAGACTGGAGGCGAGTACAATGAAAGTACAGACGCCTGGAGGCGAGCCCAATGAAAGTACAGATGCCTTGAGGCGAGCACAATGAAAGTACAGACGCCTGTAAGGCGAGCACAAGGAAAGTACAGACGCCTGGAGGCGAGCACAATTAAGGTACAGACGCCTGGAGGCGAGTACAATGAAAGTACAGACGCCTTGAGGCGAGTACAATGAAAGTACAGACGCCTGGAGGCGAGCACAATGAAAGTACAGACGCCTGGAGGTTAGCACGACGAAAGTACAGACTCCTGGAGGCCAGCACAATGGAAGTACAGACGCCTGGAGGCCAGCACAATGAAAGTACAGACGCCTGGAGGCCAGCACAATGAAAGTAGGCTACAAGCGTTTTGTCATGATCACAATGAAAGTTCCACAAAATGATATGAATTTTTCAGCACAAAAACGAGTGGGAGAGGCGTGTCCTCTGGTATCGACTTAGACAGTAAACATTGGCTGTCGAATATCCTCTATGCCCCAGATAAATCATTCAGTTTGATTCCTATATGTTGCTTAATAAAGGCCACTTACCAAAATGGTTGCCAGCCACTATATTGTCAATCATGGGCAGAATATATCCTTCCCGCAACCTGGTATCTCACAAATTAAGTGTCGTGTATGTCATTCTTATATCAGACAGATGAAATCCAGTTTGATACGTCACTGTTTCGCGGTCTCACTGTTGATGTGGATTATAGAACTACGGTCATGTTTGCTCCGTATCCTTTCGCATCCTCTCAACCCACGCCTCCTAATTTCTGTCACTTATCTGCCGACAGCTAGGCTAGATATAATGATATAATGATTCGTGCGGAGAAAATGGCGCACTTCCCGGTCGGTATTTTTATCTGTAGGGCTCGTAAATTCCAAACGGCCGGGGCCAAATATTTCTCTGAATAGGTTCTCTGACAGGCCCTATTCAATTGATGGCCGTCGTATATTCCTGCCTGTTTTACGATATCCGTGTTTTCTATGTATACCGCAGCATGACGTGCATGATAATAATGAGTGATAAAATAGCATGGTCTGGGTCTCTACAGCGGCGTTGTCAAACACAGTTTTTGAGAGGTGGGCTAAAAATCTATCAAAGATAGCTTGTGCATATACGTACCACTCTCATAGAAGTGGTAGCTCATTCCTAACGTGACCTCTGCCCCTGTCTCACAAGATACACTGAACGGTATGTTCCGCCCGAGGACAGTTATGGCCTTCCTAAAACAGTCAGCTTGGAAACAAGCCAACCGTAGGCTGAGATACTGACAGAAGTGACGTCATCTTTGACGCCCACGTTTGTGACGCCGTTTCGGTAAAGGAAAACAAGTTACGCACGGTAGCAGTTGTCTCTTGATATAAGATATAACGTCAGATGAACCGGAAATCGATATGACGTATAATACACGAGTAATAGCCTTTGTAAAACTGTGACGTTGTCCCCTCATTGTGACGTCATGGCATAACGCAGGACAACGTCCAAATAACAGGACTCAAACGTTGGGCCCCTGAGACAGTTTTTTTGTCACCGGTTATCTGGAGATATATGTTCTCTGCCATTAGCCGCAAAGATATCTGCTCTAGCTTGTTTTCCCGATTTTTACGAGTTTTTAAATTTAGCCCGAATCTGTATATTTTATCATGGGGCAAAAGTGCCGTTGCCATGGAAACATAATTTTAATTTGCTTTTCGCCATGTTCTTGCCCGAGGTCTCTTGTACTGTTCAACATCTTCCACCTTGGGGAAGGAAATTGAAATCACCGAAACGGAAGTACGTCAAATTGAACGAAGTTCCAGTATCTCTCTAAGGTCCCATGTTAAACGTTTTCGACTATATACTAAGCAGTAATCGGGCTATGTCCCCATGTTTGCAGTTGGTGGTTCAGCTCACTAGTATCCATCTACGACTGTAAGCATTTCAATCCCCGATCTGGTGGGGATGGGCTTTCGCAGACCTAAGACTTCAACTACCACACTATTGACGAACCTGTGCCCTCCCCCCCCCACCCCGACCCCCCTCTCGCAGTGACACAGGGTGTACAGCGGCCGAAAGACCCACTGTTGCTGATCGCTACCGTTACATATTCGTTCAAACACGGATTACTATTAACGTTAAAAAAAATGGAAAATGCAAACGTTAGTTAATCAATGAGCAAAATTACGTTAGAATAACGTTACCATATAGCAGTAGCTGCTAACGTCCATCTAACGTTAACTTAACGTTGGCATGCCATCTGAGTTTTCGGTGGATGTTGAGGTTGTATTTTGTATCTAGACGTCCCGTTGTCGTCCGATTGCAATGGATGGGCTAAACCCACAGTGATACTTTAAAATAACACGAGGCCAAAGTTTAAAGCGCTTCACGCCTTTGACCTCGTTCTAACTAGAAAACATAGTTAAAAAGTAACATGATCTCCATGTAATCAATATCGAATGAATGTGTCTAGTACGGTACAAAAAGCACGGTAAATGTTATATATAAGAGAGCTGCAAACGTTATTTCGACTTGCGCTCACGAAATTTCGAAATCACCTACGCGAAATTTCGAACTGGGACTTTGACTTGATAGACTGTTTCATGGGAAAATTTGGCATGCGCGTGTTTCGGGTAACTCTAGCTCGCTCTGCGCTGCGTAGACGTATATGCAGCATGCAAAAAGTGAGTACCGATTTTCAGTGGTTTTCTCACATATAGGTCAACAGACTGTTCTCTATGAATAAAAACACACTATGTATGGATAAATATCGTGACTACCAAATGATGCCACTTTAAGAATGAGATAGAGGCATATAAGCCGAGAAAAACCGCTGATATAAATGCCAACCGGCGAATGGAAAAACTGTCACCACGCTGTGCGTAGCAGGAAAGCGGTCATATTCCCGGTTTGCTGATGTTCTTTAGTGCCGAAATATGATGATCTTTCTGGAATTTATTTTGTCTAGAGCTGTGAAATACGTAATTCCGAAATGTGTATTGTGCAGAATACGTACCTTGTGACCCGATGCGTATCCATTCATAACTTGTTATAATGCGATGATATGGACAGATATACACTGTCTTTTCAATGCGAATCTGAGCGCACTCGTGTGACACGGGCCTTGTTCGGAACGGGAAGCCTAAAGCCCCGTCCAAACGGTAAGTTTTTCCTATAGGTCTGTCCCAGGTTTTTCGTATGGGTTTTTTATGCCTATGAGACATCACTGTCCGCATTGTGCGATTGTCCTATAGGTTTTTTCTTCATTACCGAATCACGAGTCATTTTCTATCACGTGACAGAGACATGCACTGATTGGCCAGAGATGTTACGACCTATAGGTTTGACCTAGCGAATAGAGCATGTTTTATTACACTTAACAAGACCTAAAATATTAGGGTCATAAAATATTTTGTCCCAGCGCCTGTCCAGGCGGTAAGATTTCCTATAGATCATGACACAGAGGCATTACCTATAGGCGTGACCTATAGGTCAAATCATGTCGTCTGTACATTTTTTACTTATGAGGCATCACTGTCCACACGGTAGGATTATCCCATTGGTTATTTGTTTATTACCGAATCACATAAGTGCGTTTCTATCACGTGACAGAAAGAAATGCACTGATTGGCTATAGATTGTTGGCCTATGACCTATAGATTTAGAGCATGTTCTATTCGACCCGACAAGACCTATCGTTTATAATATAGCATATGGGTTTGTTCCAGCGCCTGTCTAGACGGTCAGACTTCCTACACGGCCACAGCAAATTTCGGAAAATAGGCCTAGAGCAAAACGTCACTTCATAAAATGTATGAATTTCACTTTACTTTGGCCCCGGCCCAAGAAACATAAGTTTATCAAAGTAATCAAAGGCCCAGTTGCTTTGTTTACCTGCCATCAGTTCTGAGTTGCGTCGCTTTCACTTCTTGGCTCCATGCATTCACAGGCGCTTGGTTCATCGTCGATGGAAGTTTTACAGTCTGTGTCGTCAACAGCCAGTAGGAATCTAGCATAGGATACAGCCAGCCAGTGAGGGGATGGGGGGGGGGGGGGCATGACGGTAGGCTACTCGCATGAGCAAGTCTTGTAAAAAAACACAATTAATAGTCTTCTTTCCGCAATATTTTTAAACTTCGCGCATGCGCAGTACGATCTGCAACCGATATCTCCGCAAGGCGGCAGCGCAATCTGCCTTACTGAATGTGAATGGTGCTCGAGTTCGCGAACTTTTCGGGCTCTGGGACGCTGCACAGGTAGTTTACGTGTTGGAAGCGGGCGTCGCGTCAACTGATCTGAGCGCACACTACATTTTCTAACTATTGTTTTACTTGTAACGTTGCTGTCTGGTTCAGAAGGAATTATACTTGGATGGAGTGATGCGAGGGTGCAGGGGGTGGGGGGGGGGGGTATGAAGCTGAGTCACTTGCGGCGGTACAGTCATGCGTGAGAATAATAGTGCTATACTCTTAGACCTCTATAACACCTACATAAAAAGGTTCAATATATTCATTATGTGCTCGTATTATAACGTTGTCCGACACGAAGTCGTTGCGCCGGCAAACTCGTGAAAGGGTGATAGATACCTGGGTGAATGATGAAAGTCAATGGCACGCATGCCCACAATATGCCGTAAAAATTCATCGTCGGATACCCACCGTAAAAGCGATAAATATGCGTCAACGTCGTGAATTCTTCAAGCGGCTTAACGTCTAGCAACACTGCGCCCGTATTCTCGAACGAGTTGCGAAGATCGCGAAGTTCGAGAATACGGGCCCTGGTGCGTAAATCCGCCGAGTGCATGACGTCGGTTTCTCGTCAGGAACTCGCTTTGAAGACGACTTGTGCTTCTTGAATCCTACAAGACCTGAGTATAGTCTTTAATAATCAGTGAAACGCAATAGCTGCGCCATCTATTTGTCTCCAATCATTGAAAACGCATGATTACGCACCAACACAACGTGCTTCGATCTACTGATGGCGGTTTATGGACGAATATCTGACGGGTTCGCGACGTCATATTTTCGACGCGGAAACTATAAGCCCGTCCACGTCGTTTGTTCGTCGGGTTGACATCTTATGGCGTCTTGATGTAAATGCGACGAGTTTACGACGTCGGTGTACTCACTGGGAAAGTTCCAAATTAGTTATGCTTCATGCACAGTTCTAGGTTTTCCATGTTTATTTCCTCATTCTCAGTTCTAAGTTTTGCATGCTTATTTCCTCATGCTTAGTTATAATTATGTTCTTCATGCTTGTGTAACGTACTCTCTTTTTATATATAGGGGATGGTGTGTAACCGGTGCGATGGACGTAAATAACTATGCATCGTACCTTCGCCTATCCTTTCATCTCGACTTCTCGTTGTGTACTTTTGAAACTCTGAACTCTGAACTGAAACCTATCAGGAGACAACCTCGTTCGTTCCTTAAACTAACCTGGGCTTACTGTTAACTAACCTTACTACTAATATGAATACCTAAATGTCCGTAACTAGAAATACCAACTTTAGAACTCAACCCGCGTAAAACGGTTACACTATCATACGACCAGGAAACATACATTCGGGACACAGCCGAACAACACGGATAGTGATCAGTCAATTCATTACGTTATTCTTTGCTACGAAATTCGATACAAATACGACTGACGAAGGCAGCAGCCTAGACAAAACCACGACTCATCCACAACCTAACCGGTTCCAACCGGTTGACCACGCCTGAACTGACCCCTGGACTTCAAACGGCAAACAACAAACTCACCAGCCCTATGCAGCACCAATCCTGACATGAACAATACAAACCAGAAACTCGTATGCATACATATAAAATCCGCTCAACCAATCCTACCTAACTTAATTGCGACACACTGCCGCGTCAAACCCGTGAAATGGGTATCACTCGGAGGTTTCCTCCCCATGACAGATCCACCTAAGGTCTATCACCCCGTCTCAAACACGGCGTGGTGCGGGGCTCTGGGTGTCCAGCCTCTGGGGAGGGTGTTCAGCTTGGGGTGTAACTAGGCGCGGAAAAATCTTCAGTTAGTTGGACCCCAGGGGAGAACTGGCTCCAGAGCACTGGGCACCCGCTTTATGGGGGCTCTTAGCAATTATATGCCATCTCTCTCTCGCTTCATGCCAAATCTGGGCTCCCTAGCTCAAATAATAACCGAAATATGGCCCTTTGAACGTCAAAACGCCACTTAACGCGAGGTGGACGTCAACTATTGCTTTGACATCGATGCCATTGGGCGCACATGACGTCACTGACGCTTACCAAATGAAACAAATTGGCTTTCCAACAGTTCATGTTACCTACTTATAAACTTATAGTGAAAATGAATTGCTTTCACAATTTTGTCCGGTAACGTCAACGTCGACGTCATTTTTGACGCGCACATTTTGGTACTGAGAAAAAAGTTACCTGCGGCAGCATCAGTCCCTGGATATAGGGTACAACGTCAAATAACTCGGAAGTCGCCATGAGGTATAATAACCGAGTAATGACCTTTGTAAAACTATGACGTCGTGACGTCATTGTGACATCATGATGTGACGCACGACAACGTCCAAGTAGCACTGGGCCAAAGTTCACTGTCACAACTCATTTGATTAAAGAGCTAGGCGATAGAACGAATAGTCCTTCAGCTATGGCTTGACGAATGGCCAAAAGTTGCATTAGTTTATCATTGAGGAGACACGGATACCGACGACAATATCAAAGAACACTGCAGGCGAAGTGATATAGCAACTAATTTGTTTCTTGTACTAGTTCTCTGGAGATAAATGTTCCCTACCATTCGGCGCAAATAGCACAGCTCTAGCATGTTTTTTTTCTGATTTTCGACCTATTTTTCAAGGTGTACACAATCTCCATTAACTCATCATTGGCGGCCACGCAAAGGTGTCGTCCCACTTCGAAGCGCTCTAGCGCCGTAACTAGACAGCATCCGCCTAATTGACGCATTAAGTGATCTGTAGATGCTCATTGGCAACTAGTTGGCGAAAAGATTGCAATTTTAGCATTTTTATCCGATTTTTGACGATTTTTCTTTAAGGAGCAAGAATCTGTATGTTTATCATTAAGCCAATTGTTTCGTTGCCATGGAAACGAAAAATAATATTGCGATCGCCGTGTTTGTGCTGGAGCTTGCTTTGCGATTATAGAACCTCACTGTGTGGCAAAAGAGACTGAAATAGCTTGAGCGGAAGTAGGTCATATTCGATCAAGTTCATTTTTCTTCATAGGATCCAATGTTAAACGATTTCGACTATATACCGAAAAGTAATATGGCTATGTCACCATGTTCTCACATTATGAGTCAGCTTAGTATTATCCATCCACAGCTGCAAGCATTGAGTGATGGATTCAATATGACGCCCGTGCGAGCCTCTGCTAGCACTAAAAAGTCGCATCTTTCACCATTGGCCAAATTTCATAAAAATCCTGTGACGTCACTTGTTGTTCCAATCTCATATGGTAAGCACTGTGGCTACTAGATCTCATGTTGAACTAATAAAAAAATTCCGGTGTTGTTTGCTGGAGGCACTTGTGAAATACGCGACAAAACATTTTTCCCAGCTTGAGAGATCCAGGGCTTTAACATGGGAAGTCCCATAGAGAAATGCCGTCGGCCCTGGAACCGGAAGTAAGATAGGAACGTATCATTTTTAGATTGTAGCTATACCAGGAACTACTTTCCCTACAGTATGACGCTACTCTCGCATTTTTATTATTTTTTGCCGATTTTTGCCGATTTTTCGTAAGTACCGAAAGTGACGTCATTGTGACGTCACGTGACGTATTAGAAAACTCTAAGATTCAACACAAGTCATCGCAATTCATATTTCTATGACATATTTGAACATCATAGCGATAGCTTGATGGCAAATGTGCCAAAAAGCGAAAAAACTGACAGAGGTCATTTAGTGGGTTTTCCGCAAAACATATGATCTCTTTTTTCTCGAAAATTAGTATTACGCATCCAAAAATGAACAATGCAAGATAGCTGCGCCTTGAAGGGTAGCACATTTTAAAACTAACCAGAGATCTCTAGCTTTAGTATTAACGGAGATATAAGTGTTTTTAGTTATTTAAAAAAATACTCGCTGTGACCTTGACCTTTGACCTTTCGACCTGCGTGACGAATATCTCTCTCTCTCTCTCTCTCTCTCTCTCTCTCTCTCTCTCTCTCTCTCTCTCTCTCTCTCTCTCTCTCTCTCTCTCTCTCTCTCTCTCTCTCTCTCTCTCTCTCTCTCTCTCTCTCTCTCTCTCTCTCTCTCTCTCTCTCTCTCTCTCTCTCTCTCTCTCTCTCTCTCTCTCTCTATATATATATATATATATGTCTGTTTCACGCAAAAAAGTCTTCTTATGGCCTAACAACTGCATGCATCGGTTCGCAGTCTTCAGTACCTTATAGCCACGCAGTAGGGCTAGAACATACTCGTCACCCAGGTCAAATGGTCAAGGTCACAGCAATTTTTTGAGAACACAAATAAGAATGCATATATCTCCGTTAATATTAAAGCTAGAGATTCCGGGTGAGTTTCAAAATGTGCTACACTTTAAGGCGCAGTTTTCAGGTATTGTTCACTTTTGATGCGTAATACTCATTTCGAGTAAAATGAGGTCGTACGTTTTGCGGAAAACGTACTAAATACCCTCTGTCAGTTTTCTCGCTTTTGGGCACATTTGCCATCAAGCTATCGCTATGATGTTCTAATATGCCATAGAAATATGAATTGAGATGAGTTGTGTCGAATGTTAGAGTTCTTTGATGCCTCACGTGACGTCACGATGACGTCACGTTTGGTACTTAAAAAAATCGTTAAAAATCAGGACAAAATCCCAAAAATTAGTGAGTAGCATCATATTGTAGGAAACGTAGTTTCTCGTATAGCTGCAAACAACATGTTCCTGTCTTACTTCCCGTTCCAGGGCCGACGGCAGTTCTCTAAGGGACTTCCCATGTTAAAGCGCTGTATCTTTAGGCTGGTGTATTTCACAAGTGCCTCCATCAAGCGACACCGGCATTTTTTTCTTAGTTAAACATGATACATAGTAGCCTCAGTGCTTATCACATGCGATTGGAGCAAATAGTGACGTCACAGGATTTTTTTGAAATTTGGCCAATGGTGAAAGATACGGCTTTTGGGTGTTAGCAGAGGCTCCCACGGGTGTCCTATTCAAGCCATCACTCAATGCTTGCACCTGTGGATGGATAATACTGCTGAGTCATAATCTGTCAACATGGTTTCATAGCCACATTACTTTTCGGTATATAGTCGAATTCGTTTAACATGGGATCCTAGGGGGAAAAATGAACTTTATCGAATATGACCTACTTCCGCTCAAGCTATTTCAGTCTCCTTCGCCACACAGTGAGTTAATAATATCACCTTAAAGCAAGTTATAAGAAAAACACGGCGATATCTGTATTACTTTTTGTTTCCAGGGCAACGAAGCCACTGGCCAAATGATAAACATACAGATTCTTGCTCCTTAAAGGAAAATCGTCAAAAATCGGATAAAAATGCTAAAATTGCAATCTTTTCGCCAACTAGTTGCCAATAAGCATCTACAGATCACTTAATGCGTCAATTAGCCGGATGCTGTCTAGTTACGGCGATAGAGCGCTTCGAAGTGGGACGACACCTTTGCGGGGCCGCCAATGATGAGTGAATGGAGATTGTATACACCTTGAAAAATAGGTCGAAAATCAGAAAAACATGCCAGAGCTGTGCTCTTTGCGCCGAATGGTAGGGAACATTGATCTCCAGAGAACTAGTACAAGAAACAAATTAGTTGCTATATCACTTTGCCTGCAGTGTTCTTTGATATTGTCCTAGGTCTCCATGTCGCCGCAATGATGAACTAACGTAACTTTTGGCCATTTCGTCAAGCCATAGCTGAAGGCCTATTCTTTCTATCGCCTAGCTCTTTAATTGAATAAGTTGTGGCAGTAAACCCTGGCGTATTGCTAATTGGACGTTGTCGTGCGTCACGTCATGACGTCACCATGACGTCATGACGTCACATATCTTACGTAAGCTATTACTCAGCTATTACAAGGTATGACGACTTTCGGGTTGCTTGACTTTCCAGGTCGTGTTCAGGGACATTTTGTGCCGTGTGTAATTTGGCGCAGAGGAGAAGTATGCGTCAAAAATGACGTCATAGCTAACGTGCTCCTACGAAGTGCTGGGTTTGGTTTATTTTCAGCCACGTTAGCAATAGCTGTCATAGCCCGAGTTGATACGTAGGTATATTAAAGAAATAGAAGCCATCTTAGGCATTTTCGCGAACGTCAAATGACGTCATGTCGCGTCACGATGACGTATTATTAGATAAAAAGTAAAATTCGTAGCGCCATTCATAATGAGTCGAGCAATCGCTCTTCAGAACAAAATTTCATGTTCACTTAAACTCTAATATGGCATTAAATTGGCGAGCGGAAGATGCGTTACACGACGCGATCCTCACGTCATCGGCACAAACAACGGTTTTACCTGTAATTCCGTTAATATCGGTTAATTGCTCATTGCACATTGCTCAACATAGAGCCTGCGGTGCGCACGTTGTCGAATGAATGCGCTATTTGGCTCAAATGTCCCGTTATACGCTCTGTTTAGCCCGAATTGTCCCCCGTATAGCCGCTGTTTATCCAAAATTGCCCCCTATATGCGCTGTTCAGCTCCAATCGCCGGGTATATTCGCTATTTAGCATAAATTGCGCGTTACATGCGCTTTATAACCGAAAATTACCGCTACATGCGCAATTGAGCCCAAGTTGTCCGTTATACGCGCAATTTAGCCCAAATTGCCCGTTATACGCGCTGTTTAACCCAAATTGTCCCTTAGATGCCCAGTGTACCTCAAATTTCCTGTTATACTTGCTATTTAGCCCAAATTGGCAGTTATGTGCGATATTTAGCGCAAATTGCCCGCCGAAAGCTCTATTTTGCGAACTGAAGCTCCATTTTGCCAACAGAAAGCTCTATTTTGTCAACAAAAAACTCGGTTTTGTCAACACAAAGCTCTATTGGGCATAATTTGCTCTTCCAGGCTGCCAGCTATGCTGAATTGCCCTCTGACGGCTATATTTGGCCCGCCGAATAAACCCCTCGAACTGGTATCCCCGTTGTTGTCACCTCTGTGTCCCCCACGCCACCTATCGAGTGATTACCTGGGAAGCAACGGGAAGTACGATAGTATTTTCTCTTGTGTACTAGAGAAATACCACAGATTTGGTGTCCGTGACCACGATCGGGTTCACCACGTGGGTGGGACGCGAGGCAATTCAATGGAGGAGAGCCGGGGAAGCGGGTTGTCGGGGGCGAGCCCCGATCTGACCCTAGAGCAGCATAGTCTGTTCGGGGAGGATTATGGGTTGTGGAAGGGGTTGACGGGGGATCTCCTTCGTTAAAATCAGTCGCCAGCCAGGGCTGAATAAGCCCAGACGGCACTAATAAACCCGGGGGAAGGGAAAGTGAATGAAAAAAAAATGGCGTCCTTCTTCCCCAAAAAACCAACCGGAGCTCCCTGATTGGTGGGTGAGCTCACGTGACACCCCAGGGCGATATGATTCGTCCACAGCCGCTGGCTGGCCGTCAGGTGAGGTGGGCCGAGCGGGCGTAGGGTTGGACTCAGCCCAAGCCTTTGACTCAGCCCAAGTAGCCCCGCAGGCACACCTTGCTGGCGGCTGGGCTGGCAGTGCAGCTGAGTGGGGTGACGCGTCATCCAAGATGGCCGCGCCCATAGGAGGTAAACAAACTGAGAACTGAGTTGCCGATGTTTCTTCAGAGAAGGAACAAGTCTTCGGTCGAATTAGACCGGGATTAGATGGAGAGGGTCAGTACGGGCGGGCCAGTGGTTAAGGCAGCGGCCTATATGACCCAGAGCAGCTTGAAAGGGGAAGTAGGAAGTTGGGGGTGGCGCTACTGTACAGCAACAGCCAGAATCAAGGGGGGGATCCGCTGGGCAGGCCCATTCATAGTGGTGAGGAGACCATCGGCAGTCAATGTGTCCATCCAGCGCTCCGCTGTCGATAGGACCATTGTGGAGCAAGTGGACCACCTGAAGGAGTATGTGGAGGACCCGGACGATCCCTTGGTTAGTTGGTTGACACCACCTGCGATGCAGGAGCCGGCTGCGCAGGAGACCGAGGCCACTGAGACCCCCGCAGCCGCCGAGGCCCCACAGTTGACCCCGGACGGCAGTGACGAGGAGGGGGTAGACGAGAGACCTGACCAAACGTCCCACCAGTCAGACGTTTCCAACGTACCGGAAGTACTGGTGGGGACGCCCAACACGGAAGAGAGCGCCCCAAGTCCACGCCGTGGCCAGCGAGTAAGGCGGCCACCATTGAGGCTGGATTGGTAAGTGACCCAGTTGACACAGCGATATGGCAGAAGCCATCGAGCGGCCATGGAAGGAGTCAGCGCTGCTGTGGGAAAGGTGTGAGGTTGGTAGGCCCAGCCGGCCGATTGGCCGGAGTCGCCACTCTGGCTGGTCGTGCTGAGGAGACTGTAGGATGGACCTGATGCCCTACAGTAAGCTGGTCCGAGGTGGCAGTGAACTAGGCAGCGGTGTCTCAGAAGCAACGGGTGATACATCGTCCGTGCAGATCCCCGTTCCGCAGCCGGACGCAGGGTGGTGTCACTCCCCGCTTGTGAGGAAGAGAGCTCATTCACGCTGTAGCTGGACGGCCTCAGCTCTCCTTGCGAGGAGGGTTGTAGCCTCCAGCACGGTAGTATGATGAGTAGTAGCCGTCTGCTGATGTTCATTGCCACGCCAGCCCGTTAATCAAACAAGTACCAGCAGTCAGCGCAGAGGAGGGCTCGGCTCGATCGGGGCCGTAGCGTGTGTCCTGGGTACAATGTCGTTAGTGTTGATACAATATCAGGGTGGTCTAAGTAGTGAAGGTGTCTCTATTTGCTGTCCGATGGACAACGCAAACAGGCCAATATGATGGTATCTCAAGTCCCACAGCCCCGTCGCGAATGCTCGCGGCGGCGGTATCGGGCGTTTCTCTTTCCTCGTTGCAGGTCAAGCCGCCGGGCCGCCGGAAGACGTCGCGGTAGCGTGGGCCGCGGCAGGAGGTGCAGGCGACCTACCCGGAGCCTTCTCGCGATAGCAGGGAGTCAGACGGTGCGGTCGTCCCGGAGCCTCCTGCCGCCCCGCTCGCTGCAGCCCGACTTCGAGCGGCCGAGAGGCGAGCGGCGTCGATGGCGTTAGAGAGCTCCTTGACATCGTGAGAGAGACAGCCGCCGGAGACAGGGCCGCGGGAACCCATCCAGTTGGCATACCGGGCGATGGGGCTTCACCGCGCTGGTGTGCCTCCCTTCCCGGTGCCGCGTTGGACCACAGACGGCGGCTTGCTGGACAATAACGCGTTCGACCGGGCGGAGGCGGACCACACGATGATGCGCCGTCTCTGGGACTGTGTCGTCGGCATGCGGCGTACCGACTCGTAGTCGGGACGCCGGCCTGGGAGGTGCCACCCCTGGACTGGCCGCCCGGGTGCTCGCGATGTCGCTCAGGACAATACGACGTCGCGGGCCGCCCTCACATCCCTGCCCGGTCGACCTGCAGCCGACAACCCAAGATCGTCGGCCGGCACAGCGTCCTGGCGGCCTATCAGGATGCTGGGCTGGGTTTGGCAGCCACACCCCGTGGTGGCTGCCCAGTTCGCCGGCCGTCGCGAGCCACCGGCAACATCCGCCCCGAGGGCCGTTTATTGACATTGACTTTGTAGATACGTTTTAGAACATTCCTTTAGTCTCACATTCCACCAGTTTAAGGGTAACTTGGTCTGTAGTAGAGTAGCGGCGTTCGGGGACGAACGTCTTGAAGGGAGGGGGAATGTAGTATTTGGGGAATTAGATCATAACGCCTTCGGTTCTCCATAGGGGGTGTCGGTAGTTCTTGGAACAGCCGACGGCCCTTATCGGGAGGAACAGCCTGGCGTCCCCTCGGACAAAGGGTTCAGGATCTGGCTGGCCTGACGCCGGCAGATCTAGGGAGGCAGCTGGACACCCCGGACGCAAAGAACGGGTGATCCGTGGATCTCAATCTGGAGCAACTGCCAGAAAGTAAGTGCAGACATCACTTTGATTAGGTGATGTCGAGTCACGGGGTCTGGGAATGCCCAGGCCCTATACTCCTGGTTTAAACAGTTGTCTTTAGAATTCAGCTGTAGATGGCTGGTCTATATGTATAATCATGTAACCGGTTAGAGAACGCGTAGAATAAACCACTGAACTGGTAATCCCGTCGTTGTTATCTCTGTGTCCCCCACGCAACCGATCGAGTGATTATCTGGGAAAGCAACGAGAAGTACAATAGTATTTTCTCTTGTGTGTACTAGAGAAATACCACACAACCATTTGTTTGCCACGTATAACGGGCAATGTTCATATCACAAACAGGTCAGACTTTGGACCAGGTCATAGTGCACTGCGCTGGAGCGTTCAAGGCTGGACAGATCGGTGTTGGTATAGGGAGGGTGCGATCTCCGGATGACATCCAAGTGCTGGACTTCTCGCCTGATCGCTGCCCGCCACACCCACCAATCATATCTAGGTTTCTTGAGTCCGCGCCAATCCCAGTCAGTCCGGACCTAAGCTGTTGTCGGGGTAAGGCTGCATGACTTACATAGTAACATTGCAAAAATGAATGCACAAATCGTTGGCTAGTTCTTAGATGTGGTGAGACAATATAGAAATGGGACATAGTATAATGATACAGTGGAGCACGACAATATAATGTGCACAGTCAGCGCCATAACTGAAAGGTTGCTTCTCTTGCAGACGCAGTTCTCGTGGCGGCGGCGGCGCCACCAGCAGCCGATCCAGATGCCGCAGATGGTGGACCAGACAGCTCGGACGACAGTGACTGGGGCGAATTGGAACTGCAGTACATAGGTCAGCTAGAAGAAGGTAAGGCCTCTTTCCTGCACCCTGGGCGTTTCGTCTAAGGCACCTGATTTTCCTTGTCATGGGCCGAAGACACCTGAAATGTAAGGGTATATGGCTGTATGTGAATAATTGGTGATTAGCCATCGTATTATAGACAATATGTTGGTACTAATTTGCTTAGACACACATGTCCTTAATTTTTTCGTTGACGCTTTAAGTTGTAATTATCATGATGGATCAAATTGATTTCATGTTATAATAACAAAACTTGATCGAGTTATCTAATGGCGGCGGAGTGAGGCAGCGGTGCACGTGCTCTGCAGCTTTCCCTGTTTGGAGAAGTCAGAAATGGTGATATGGTTCTGAGATTCTGTGTATTTATAGCAGAAAGCATGTAGATTAAGTTTGTGAAAGAATATTTGTGATACAGGAATGCTTGGTTATTATATGGACTTGGCAAGGTAACGACAAGACACACTGTTCAGTAAAACGGCTGCCATCAAAAATCGGAGAAGGCCAAGCAAACTCAATTCATGAGTGTGCGTAGCAGGTCTGAGGCGTTTTCTTCTACTTCGTCGGAGGAGCAACTCGAATTGAAAAAAGGTTGCTTCAGAGAAGGGCATTCGCCAGCATCGAACGTTTGTGTAAAATCCGAACACGGCATGTCCGCCACGGAAATTGTAGAGATCCTTGACCGTTTCCAAACGAAATTGGATGAAAAATTGACTGACCTGGAGAGAAACATCAAGGCAGAAGTTTCAACAATCAAGGCTTCGTATAGTGCTCTGGAGGATAACTTGAGCCAAAGGATATCCCAGCTTGATCAGCAAAACACCTTACTGAAAGAGGAGGTAAACGTCCTCAAGACCGAAAAACAGCAACTGCAGTCCCAAGTAGGGTATTTAGTACAAGAAACCAAACTCGCAAGAAGACAAGCCATTGAGAACGCCCAGTATTCGCGAAGGGATAACATCAGGATATTTGGGTTACAGATGCCAGCAGGAGCAAACAACTGTACGTCAACTGTTCTGCAGTTCCTTCAAACGAAACTCGCATGCAACCTGAATGAAAAAAACATAGTGCGGGCCCACCCTTTACCCAGCAAGAACCCTGTGAAGCCCATTATTGTAAGATTGGATTGTGAAGATACTAAAGAAGAAGTGATGAGAAGAAGAAAAACCCTCAAAGACTCGGGCATCTCGATAGCGGATGATCTCTGCGTTGAGCTCTACAAACTCAACAATCGCGTTAAGAACAGTGAACACATCGCACAAAGCTGGAGTTGGAGGGGAAATGTTTCATCAAAGACAAGCGTGGAAACGTTGCGCGCATCAGATGGGGTGAAACAACGGAAGAGGCACTGACCAGCGCCGACCAGTAGCTGGAGCCAAATGACCTGTGCGACTATTACCATTATTTGCCATTCCCGGTGGAACTGTTATGTTGATTAAACAGTATTTTGGTGGTTTTTGCTATTACTTGTAGAACTATTATTTAGTTGGTTGAACATTATTTTGTGTTCTTTTTTTTCTGATTACGCACATGTGTCTTTCTTTTGGCCTATGTTCTTAGCCCTCAGGCCGGCAGTGCAATACACGGTCCGGTGCACACCAGTGAAATTGACAGTAATGTGGCCGGCCTATTGTACCGCTATACAAAGGTACTAGAGCTCGTTTTGGGTCTTTGTTGGCGACCCGTTGAACCGCTTTGCAGCTACTAAAATGCTACCACCGATGGTCTTTGGAGGTTACGTAACATGAGTTCAACTCTTGTTTTTCGTTCTTCACGCCTGCATCGCCATACAATGCAAATGAATCAAATGGAGACCATCTGTTTATATTTTGTTGATTTGCTCGTTGAAAAATATCTGCATGTGATAGGGGTTTTAAGGAACAAGAAACGATACTTTAAGATTAATGACTGGTCTTAACATCTTGACACAAAATGTAAGAGGGCTGCGAAAATATTTAAAACGTCAAAAAATGTTTGAGTGGTTTAAAGTTAATCAAAAAGCCGATGTTGTCTTTCTGCAAGAGACCCACAGTACGGAATAGGATGAGTCAATGTGGAAGACAGAATGGGGAGGGGAAAAAAATGTCTCGCACGGTACTAGTTCTGCTCGAGGAGTGTGTATACTGTTAAGAGAAACCCTCGATGTTAACCTCTTTACCTTTCTGAACGATGACGAAGGTCGATTCGTCATACTGGATTTAGAAATTTTTGATACCAGATTAACTCTGGCAAATATATATGGCCATAATGTTGATAAACCAGAGTTTTTCCGGGATATTTTTATAAAGATAGATGAAGAATTACTTGCCACCAATTTAGTGGTTGGGGGTGATTTCAATTGTATTTTAAATTATCAAATGGATAAGAAAGGAGGTCGAAAGGATCATCCCAATGTAAAGAGTAGAGCGGTAATTAAGAGTCAAATGGAAGAAAAAGATTTATGCGATATATGGAGAGTACAACATGAGTCCCAACGTGAATATACGTACTATACTCAATACTCTGAATTGATATTCACCAGGTTGGATTGTTTTATCATATCGTTTGAACTGGTAAATATAACACAGTACTCTGAGATTCTATATAAATTTCAGTTAGATCATTCAGCCGTAAGAATATGTATCACACTTGGTGACTGTAAACGGGGAAGAGGGTTTTGGAAGTTCAATAGCTCATTCTTGGGAGACGACGATTATAGAGAAAAAATGAAGCAAACCGTAAAGGATACCATGCGGGTAGAAAAGGTCAAGACCATATGTTGTTATGGGATACGATAAAAAGTAACATTCGAGGCGAATCTATTAAGTATACATCTAATAAAAATAAGTCTCAAAATAACAAATTAACGGTACTAGAGAGACGGTTGAAACGCCTTGAACAGAAAGTTTCACAGAATTCAGATAGTGATACACTTATCGATATAAATCTAATTAGAGAAGATAATAATGAAATAGTTGAAGCAAAAACTAAAGAGGCAATTCTCAGAAGTAAGGCTTTGTTTTACGAAGAGGGGGAAAAATGCACACAGTTTTTTTCTAAATCTGGAGAAACGCAATTATAATAAGAAACTGATAAAGAGACTATAGACGCATGGTGGAGATATTATAACTGGGAAAACTAACATCCTTGAAGAATGTAAGACATTTTATGCCAATTTGTATACTAACCAACCACAAACAGAATGTTTAAACCAAGATTTCTTTGCAGATGAACACCCAACATTAACTATGGAAGAAAGGGATGGCATTGAGGGTATATTAAGTGAAGATGAAGTATTTTGCGCCCTCCAGAATTGCGACGATAACAAATCTCCAGGTCCTGATGGGTTACCTTACGAATTCTACAGAGTATTTTGGGAGAATATGAAGAGGCCACTAATTAATGCATTTAACTTAGCATACGAGAAAGGTCATATGTCGGTATCACAAAAGCAAGGAGTTTTAACGCTGATCCCCAAACCAGGTAAAGATAGTACTTACCTTAAAAACTGGCGACCTGTTTCTCTTTTAAATACAGATTATAAACTTATAACAGAAAGTGTTGCCAAGAGAATAAAGTCTACGCTCGACAAATTAATACATCAAGATCAGACAGGCTTTATGAAAGGCCGATACATCGGCGAGAATATTGTCAAACTAACAACCATTATGGACTTAGCTAAGAAAGAAAATGCAGAGTTGTTATTTCTGTCAATAGACTTTGAAAAAGCCTTTGACACAGTCGACTGGACCTTTATTAAGCAAACGCTTAAACATTTTAATTTTGGAAAATCTATAACAAAATGGATTGAAACGTTTTATACCGATATTAGTTCATGTGTAATTAATAATGGATGGACGTCGGATTACTTCCCCTTAACAAGAGGTCTGAGGCAAGGGTGTCCGCTTTCTCCCTACTTATTTATCTTGGTAGCCGAAATATTAGCCATCAAAATACGTAGTGACCCTGACATTATTGGTTTTAAATCAGGAATTTAAAATCAGGAATTTAAAATTATTCAATACGCAGACGATATGGGCTTGTTCCTAAAGTATTCTGAGCATGTGCTCAGAAAGGTCATTAATACTTTTAACGAATTTTACCAGTTATCAGGACTAAAGGTAAACTATGATAAGACGGTGATACTTCCGTTGGGGAAAATACGGGAAAGCTATCATATCCTCGTACCCGAGTCACAAATAATATGGTCCAAAGGTCCTATTACCGTTCTTGGAGTTAAAATTAGTGCAAATCCCAAAGAATTTATCGCGGAAAATTACAGCGGGGTGCAAAAACAAATGCAAAGTATGTTAAGTTTGTGGCAGCGCAGAAAAATGTCCGTCTTCGGCAGAACGGTTTTAACCCAATCACTGGTCATTCCTAAATTAATCTATTTAATGTCTGTGTTACCGAGCCCAGAGCCTCTATTCTTCAAGCACATACAGAGAGACATTTTTATTTTCCTGTGGGACGGCAAACCTGACAAAATAAAGCGCACTGTTATGTACAATAACAAAACCCTAGGAGGTATGAATGTTACAAATATTGCTGTGAAGGATAGTTCACTGAAGGCCGCCTGGGTCAAACGATTTGTGTCAAATCAAGCTCTCTCGTGTTTAGTAAGCGGTCACTTCGGATCAATTGGACAATTATTTGGGAAATGCAATGTACGCGTGAAAGATGTTGTGAACCTCCCATTTTACCAACATATTAAAGGTACTTTTCTGTTTAATGTCGTGAATTCATGGTGTGAGTTTAACTTTCATGAGGTATCTACGAAAGAAGACGTTTTAGAGGAAGTAATATGGTTCAATTCGTCAATTAAGATCGATGGTAAACTGATCGCTCTGGAAAACTGGATAACAGTGGGAATAGTGTGTGTAAAAGATTTAGTTAGACTGGATGGTGCACTACTACCTTATGATGACCTGTGTGCAAAGTACAAACTAAAAACAAATATATTGCATTACTATGGGGTGGTTTACAGTCTACCGGACAATTGGAAAAAAATGTTACATAATGCGGACGATCCTGTTGTAAATACCGATAGTTGTCCTTATGTAGCGTACAATCAAGTCAGCAATGTAAGCAAATATGTGTATGACAAATTAATGACAGGATATTCCTTGGACCCAGTGAGTGCCTTTGAGAAATGGCAACGTGATTTATCCGGAAATTTGACATTAACTGAGATTGTGTCATATTTTAGACGTCTATACTCTGTCTCTCAGTGTGTGAAGTATCGACACTTCCAATTCCGTTTGCTCCATCGTATTATATTTACTAATGAAAAGTTGTATGTGTGTAAGCTAAAAGATTCCGACTTGTGTGAACTATGTTGTGAAAAAATTGATAGTATTATGCATGCCTTTGTTGAATGCGAAGTAACTAAGTCGTTCTGGATAAGGTTGTTAAACTGGTATGAACATAAAACAAAATCGCCTTTTGAATATGATTATAAAAAATTACTTCTTGGCGGTTATAATCCGTCGCTAGATTATATATGTCTAATAGGCAGACACTTTATTTACACGAGTAAATGCCGCAATACATTCCCCACTTTTGCAGCTTTTAGCGCGGTATTCCAGAATGTTTTAATATATGAGAAATATATAGCTGTGTTAAGAGGAAACTTTACCAGTAAATTTCAAAGAGTATGGGGTAATTTTTTGTGATGCAACTTCAAAATAGCCCATTAGAAAAACTTAATTAACTGATTGTGTTACTGTACCTATGTTATGTACCTGTACCGTGTATCCCTTGCATGCATGTATGGATCGAGCAACCAATAAACTATATCTAAACTGAAAAAAAACAAAAAAAACAAAAAAAACTGAGTCATGCTCTGTCAACGTGGTGTCATAGCCATATTACTTTTCGGTATGAAGTAGAAATAGTTTAACATGGGATCCTATGGGGAAAAATGAATTTGAGTGAATATGACCTGCTCTCGCTGAAACTATTTCAGTCTTCTTCGCCACACAGTGAGGTACTATTACCTTTAACCAAGTCATAAGAAAAACACGGCGATTTCTATAATACATTTTGTTTCCATGGCAACGAAAGCACTGGCCTAATGATAAACATACAGATTCCTTCCATTGAAAGAAAAATCGTCAAAAATCAGATTAAAATGTTAAAATTGCAATCTTTTCGCCAACTAGTTGCCAATAAACAACTACAGATCACGTAATGCTTTCATCAAGCGGATGTTGCCCAGTTAGGGTGCTAGAGCTCGTCGAAGTGGGACGACACCTTTGCGGGGCCGCCGATGATGAGTGAATTGAGATTGTGCCCATCTTAAAAAAATCGTCAAAAATTAGAAAAACATGCCAGGGCTCTGATCTTTGCACCAAATGGTAGGAAACATTTGTCTTAAGAGAACTAGTTAAAGGAACTGATTAGTTGCTGTATCACTTCGCCTGCAGTGTTTTTGTTCTTGTCGTCGGTCTCCGTCTCGCCGCAATGATAAACTAATGCAATTTTTGGCCATTTCGCCAAGCCATAACTGAAGGACTATTCTTTCTATCGCCTAGCTCTTTAATACAATGTGTTGTAACAGTGAACTTTGGCCCATTGCTACTTGGACGTTGTCGTGCGTCACATAAGGACGTTACCATGACGTCATGGCGTCATAGCTTTACAAAGGTCATTACTCGGTTATTATACGTCATGGCGACTTCCGATGTTATTTCAAGTTGTACCTTATATCCAGGGACAAATGCTGTCGTGTGTAACTTTTTTCGCGGTACCGAAACGTGTGCGTCAAAAATGACGTCGAAGTTGACGTTAATCGACTAAATTGTGAAATCAATTGATTTTCACCTATTTAGTCACTAGGTAATATCACTATTAGTTCATAAGTAGGTAACATTACCAGTTGGAACCAATTTGTTTAATTTGGTAAGCGTCAGTGACGTCATTTGTGCCGAATGGCATCGACGTGACAGGAATAGTTGACGTCCACCTCTCGTTAAGGTAAGCCACCCTTAATGAGCCACGGCGATTTTGAGCAGACCTCGGTAAACATCGGCAAACATCGGCGGGCTGTAGCTCTGATATATAACGCAGTCTTAATGAAACAAAGCACGAATAAAACACAGCAAAACAAGTGGTGACATAGGTAAAATAAATAGAGCATCGTATAATAAGCTTCGGCGATTTAGAGAAAACCTCGGTAAACATCGACAAACATCGGCGGGTGTCAGTGAAAGGGGAATCCCTAACTCGTTACGTCATTCACATGGAATCCCCAATTCGTGACGTCATTTACAGGGTATTTCCCCGAGAGTGGCTCTTCGTGATAAATTCCGAATATTTAAGAAAAAAACATGGATAAAACGTGTAAATAGTTCAGAAAACATTCGTGTAGATCATAATTAGATCGACCATTATATATAACCAGATTTATTAAAATGTGAACTCAAGGCGTAAATTACTGATAATTGGTGTGAAATAAGCTGCTCCGAAAAAAAAGTTTCAGGACGTGTTTCTCGGGAAATTTGCACGGCTACCTATATTTTTCTTTATTTTTATTACCATAACTATAGTTTTTAGAAGTTTTTAAACGTGGTTTGGTGTCAAGATTTTCATTTTTGATGAAATTATAGCAAATTTTGTGAAGGTGGTGATTTCGAATTTTGGCAAAAACAGTCCTGTTTTTGCACTTTATTATTACCATTCTGTTATTTTTTGTGGCTACTATTTACATTTTTGAATATCATTCCTGTATTGCACTAGGTTTAAGTTTTCTAAAGAGCTATTACCTATGATAATGACTTAATAATGAGCTGAATTGTAACAAAATTACATATTCGTCTTAGGTGTCAAGTTTTTGTCATTTTATGAAATGGGGGTATACTTGGAAAATGAAGAATATTTTTTTACGGGACGATAAATTATCCTAAAAAATCACCAGAAGGTGTGTAATTGAGTATACTTTCATAAAATAATCACAAATACGGAGTTTTTTTACCTTGCTATTATGGGTGGCTTACCTTACTGGCGTTTTGACGTTTCAAGGGCCATATTTGTTACAATTTGAGCTAGGAAGCCCAGATTTGGCATGCAGCGAGATACAAATGTGAACTTACCCATAGTAAATTGCAACAGAATTGCCCTAGGACGCTTATTTTACCCGCTAGAGCGCTCGCAAGATGAGCAGCCCACCTTGCTGAGGCCAACATTAAGAGTGAACGGCGAAAACGGCCGGCACTCCTTCGGGTTGCGATGGCCGCTGTTTGCTTAATAGCGACGCTAGAGGATAAGGACTTGATGCGAAAGACGGGAAAATGTCAACTTGAGTGAGGAATCCGCGTTCGCTTTTAGCCTAGCACGCTTAATTTCGGCGCTAGAGGGATCCGTAATTTAGCAATGATGAGTCTGATAACAGGGATTACGGCGCGACCAAGCACACGTAGAAAGTCGGGATTTTAACGTATGCACTGGAAATGATGCCATCTATCTGGTAAATAGTCCGCGTTGATCAGTAATCGTTAAATTGTGCTCATCCAGCACCCACATCCCCAGGTTCCAATTTGATCTAAATTGCGCTTTCAGCGAGCCCAATGCAGCTTCCAGTGGACAATTTGGTCTCGAACGCCTTCAGATATGGACTTCCAAATTCATCATGAGTTGTGGAATGGCCATCTAAATAAGAAATACACACGGTACGTTCCAATCTTGCTTCCGTTTTCAGGAATGACGGAAGTAAAAGCACGGTTTTGCCTTGAAAACTATGTTATATCGCTTTTCACAGTGAGCACATGGTTTAAATTAGTGCCCGCAGCGTCCAATTTGCCCTTCATAACGTCTAAAGTGCGTACGTTGCCCGTTGAAGGCGTTATTGAGGCCAAATTGGCAATTTAAGGCCATTGTCAGCGCAAATTGGCCGCTGGAGGCCGTAATTATTCCAATCTGCCATCGACTTAGGCGACCGCTCCCATTACTATGACTCTATAATTAGTTACAATAAGGCAGAAAGGGCCCGTGGTAACATCGTTCACCCATGCCGCTGATAGAATTTCTCCGCCACGCCTTGACGCCAAAACGACGCTTTTCTTTTCAATTTCAAGTTCAAACCAAGGGAAGTGGTATATGCAATATTTAAGCTACTGGAATGAAGAAATAGCCTTAGTTATTAATTAGTGAATTAATAATCATCGTATAATGTCGCGGTTTGGTTCAGCATGTTTCACGAGACACGCTCTTTGACCCAAAGTCGATTTTCGTCATCATCAGTGTCCCACTGAGTTCTTGTTATGACGAAAATTGAATTTTTTGAATTTTCGTCATATGTCGGTCGGTCGTGTTTGTATATTTGTTTGTAATTATGTATGTCTGTTTCACTCGAAAATTGGAAGTCTCATTGCGGCTTGAAGGCTGCATACAGCGGTTCGCAGTCTTTAGTATCTCTTTGCAACGCAGTTGGGCTACAACGTACTCGTCAGGTTGAAAGGTCAAAGGTCAAGGTCACAGCGACTTTAAAAAAATAATAACTATAAACGCTTATATCTCCGTTAATATTGAAGCTAGAGATCTCGAGTCCGTTTCAAAATGTGCTGTTCTTTGAGGTGTACTTTCCGGCTGTTGATCCTTTTTTTGATGCGTAATACTCATTTTCGAGCAAAATGAGGTCATAAGTTTTTCGGAAAACGCAATAAATGACCTTTGTCAGTTGACACATTTAGCATCAATCTATCGCTATGTTGTTCTAATTTGTCATAGAACTTTGAATAAGGAGGACTTGGGTCGAATCTTAGAGTTGTCTGATACGTCACGTGACGTCACGATGATGTCACGATCTTCAAAAATCAGGAACAATTTTCAATAATGCTGGAGTAGCATCATATTGTAGGAAAAGTAGTTCCGCGTATAGCTACAAACTAAAAACAAAATGTACCTATCTTACTTCCGGTTGCAGGGCTGACGGCATTTCTCAATGGGACTTCCCATGTTGAAGCACTGGATCTTTAGGCTGGGAAATATGTTTTGTCGTGTATTTTACAAGTGCCTCCATCAAGCAACACCGATATTTTTTAGTAGTTGGGAAGGGCAGTGATTGACCGGTTTGCAATAAGGCACCGTATCGTTTACGTATTGGGAGGTGATATATTGGGAGAGCCGTCGGCCGCAGTCATGGGAAGGGAGGAGAACAGGTTTCACCGCCTTCACCCCCACTCGTCAGAATCATACACTCCTGCCCCCGCCCCCTTCCACCCAGTCCACTCGCACCCACCGTGCATGGGCGTGCGCAGGGGGCCAGTACCCCCCCCCCCCCCCAACCCCACTTCAGACCCTAAGGTATATCTGTGGCCTGTGCCGAACCCATTATAGTGCCCCTCTCCCTCCCATTTCAATAATTCCTGCACACGCCCTAACCGCACCAATTTCACCCCCCCACCCTCACCCTCACCCCGCCCGTCCACTCACATAAAAGCAGGGTTAATGGACTCCTATCTGCTCATCCCCCACGCCGATCCATCCGACTCCTGCAGAACCCAGTACAGTGAGGTGCAGTAAGGTTGAAGTCATGACCAAGCCCGACCGAGTCATTACAACGCAGGTAGAGGGGGTGAAGCGACCCTGACGTGGCCCGGGGTGGTCCTTTCAGCGTAGGGAGGGGTGGCGGAATCCTGACCGCACTATTCATAATACTAGTCCTTCCTATTCGTGGGTGCAAAGTTTGGCGCAGAGCTGTGGTCGCCGAGTGCATGCTTTTATTAGAAAGCCTATCAGTTTGACCGATAAGCCGCAGGAAACCAGTTGGCACTGTCAAGGCCACGCACTACGGTCGCCCAACACAGACAGACTGCAGAACCATGCATCACGAGTTAAAGCGCGACAGATCGGTCAAAGGTGAAAGTAGCGTTTGCTATTTGCGACTGGCACAACCACACAACCATGAGCCGTTGGGACATCCCCGATAGCAGTCGTCCCGGAACCTCACTGTGATAAAACTTTCACAAGACGACGTTCCTCGGACGAAATTTACTGGTGTTGCGACAATACTTAACAATATTCATGTACCGGTCATTGTCTTCACGCTATGAATGGAAAGACCAACGCATATATCCAATAACAACAGTTCCGAAATGTACCATAGGAGCAAGTATAATTGTCTAAGATCTGGGACCGGTTTCATATGGCGGGTCACAAGGCAGTGATAGCGCAGTTTACGACCAGGCACCCTCGTAGCGCCAAATGTTTCTACAGTACCAAATGTACTTGCGTTCAAGCGTGCAGGCCTATGGAAATGTCACATTCGATGGAGTTGAAATAATCAATTATAGGTGGCGATGGAAGAACAAATATGAACTTCTAGTTTATTGATGTTAGTTATAATTTGAAGATTAGAAAAGTTCCTATAGCGCACACTGATGTACCTAGGCTATGTAACAAGCAATTCATAATGAGGTTTCTCAACTAGCTGGCCTCCCTGAGGGAGGAGCTCTTCTTGATGCTCAATACATTTTGGTAAATTTTCGAAATGCCAATCAAATATAGGTATTCCGGTCGGAAACGGCGCAAGTGCATTGCCCGACTGCATCCGGATCTAAAATTAGCATAAGCCGCAAATCCAGAGAGATGCTATTATTCCTGGTATTGTTTGCATATAATTTAATTGTCAGAGCACATATGGATGTCATGGAATTCCATTGGAGGACTTAGTTAACGAAATATTACGTGAAACTGCAAACTGCCGATCTGCAATCTGCCGATCTGTAATCTGCCATCTGCTGATCTGCAATCTGCTGATCTGCATTTTAAAGACGCCCATGCAACTTATCCTTGCACAATGCCTCCCACCTCCCCTCCCCTCCCCTCTCCTTCAACAACCGCTCCCGCGACAATACGCCATCAGTCAGCCCCATTCCCCCTCCCCCAAGATGACAATACTACTTCGGTCAGCCTCATGCCCCCTCTCCCGCCATGACAATACTCCGTCGGTCAGCCTCATGCACCTTTCCTCCCATGACAATACTCCCTCGGTCAGCCCCGTGCTCCATCCCCTCCATGACCATACTCTCTCGGTCAGCCCCATGCCCCCTTCCCACTTCCCCCCATGACCATACTCCCTCGTTAAGCCCTATGACCCCTCCCCTCAATGACAATACTCCTTCCGTAAGCCCCATGCCATCTCCCCACATGACAATACTCCCTCGATCAGCCCCATGCTTCATCCCGCCCCACCCCCCCAAGGCTATACTCCCTCGGTCAGCCTCATGCGCCCTTTCTCCATGACAATACTCCTTCGGTCAGCCCCATGCCATCTCCCCACATGACAATACTCCTTCGATCAGCCCATACTTCGTCCCACCCCACACCTCAAGGCTATACTCTCTCGGTCAGCCCCATGCGCCCTTTCTCGGTGAGGCCGACGCCTCCTCCCTCCTCATGACAATACACCCTCGGGGGCAGCCCCATGCCGCCTCCCCCCATGACAATACTGGATCGGTCTTCCGCATTCCCCCCCCCCCGAGACAATACTCCCTCGGTCAGCCCTATTCGCCCTCCTCCCTCATGGTAATATACTCTCTCGGTCAGCCCGATGCCCCCTCCCCCTACCCCCCCCCCCCCCCCGCCGCCAAGACAACACTCCCCCGATCAGCCCATGCTTCATCCCGCCCCACACCTATACTTTCTCGGTCAACCCCATGCCCCCTTTCTCCATGACAATACTCCCTCGGTCATCCCGACACCCCCTCCTACCTCATGACAATACTACAATACTCGCATGGAAGACATCGGTAAAAAGCATTGGACATGACAAAATACAAACAAAAACGTCCTGCGTCTACGAGTTCAAGATGGATAGCCATCTCTTTTCAAAGGTTTTAATTGCGTGTCAAGTTCGCAACGGAGCCAGAAAGACTTTCTCTCTCATTAAGAATCAGCCGCGTCTGCCATCACTACGAGTAAATGTAATGGGTAGACTACAAGTAGAACGCCATCCCAAGCAATTGGAGAAACTCCCTAGCGACAAGGCAGAACCTTCTGAGTGAGAATGTTTGGGCTAAAAATACAAGCTACAGATAAACAAGTCATCCATAATGGTTTATGTGGCCTACTTCGAACCTGAAAAGCTATTGATAGACATAAAAATAACAGTTTTATCTTTGTCAGTTTCCAAGATACTATGGAAATGGCCGCCATAGCCGTCAAGTGTCCAAGCTGAGTTGACACTATAGCTCAATTTGATTAGCCATGAATTTCGAACATGTGCCAAATTCATGCTTTTACCACAACATGCAAGATTGTTTCGCATATGCGCGAGACTATCAGCTATTATACGGTATGGCGACTCCCGGTGTATTTTACATTGCACGTCGTCTTTAGAGACACCATATGGCGAGGGGGCTAAGTGTGCGTCAACGTCATAGCTAACGTGCTCCTACGAAAGTTTGGGCCTTGATGTTTAGCTAATTTGGCAATAGCTACCAACACCCACAAGTTCACCCATGAGTTCATCAGTAGGTATATTTAACAAAATAGAAGCCATCGCGAATATTGTCGTGACCGTCAATTGACGTCATGTGAAGTCACGAAGACATAATAAATAAAAAGTACGAATGTACCGTTAATATTGCTTCAAGCGCTCTTGGCTTCAAACTGGATGTTCATTTAAGCTCCGCCTACAATGCTCATTTAGTATTTAGCCGAAATTGCTCCTACAAGACTATTTAGCCGAAATTGGCCCTGGCGACTCGTAACGTCTCCATTAATATAGATTCCAAATGTACTTATGGATTTTCGTCCTCGACCTATGGTCGAATATATCTTGTTTGTTTGTTATGACGAATATTTTGAATTTTCGTCATATGTCGGTCGGTCGTGTTTGTGAGTTTGTTGTAATTATGTATGTCTGTTTCACTCGAAAATTGGAAGTCTCATTGCTATCCATATCTGTACATGTCTGCCAACAATTCACTAAAGCCATACCCACAGCTATACTGCTAGTGTGTGTTGGGGGGGGGGGGGCTTCACCCTCACGACCAGAGGCAGGCAAGTCATCCTCCGACTCACCACATCAGCGTCAGTCTCACGGTGACACATAATGTATGACGCTATAATTGCTTGCGTTCCTAGACAGGCCCGCCATTTCATGTCATATATTGGTTTTGTTGCTTTATGAACCCTGCAAAACACTGGGAATGTCAGGCTGCTCACTGACAGTGTTTATGTTTACATCCGTGCCGCATCCGCTCCCAGCGCGTCACAGGTCTCGCGCAATTTCCCTGGGAATCCTCGCGGGATATCCCCGCTGTAGCCTCGTTTTCTCCTGAGCAACTCAGGAGTAATGGTTGCCGGACCGTTGAGCCCAATGTTTGTTTGTCACTTACCTATTTTTCGTCATAAGCACACATGCCGCAATGCAGATCGTATAACCTTAGCCAAAACAAAGCTGCAAACCCATCGCCTTTCGCAGACGGACGGATGCCAACCATTGGCCTATTTTCCGTTTCACCTGGCCTGATGCCGTACAGAGCGAACACTGGCGGTGTCGCTCCCGGCCTGATCCTGAACAGAGCGAACACGGGCGGCGTCATGACTTGTGCGGAATCTTAGAGTTTTCTGATACGTCACGTGACGTCACGATGACGTCACTTTCGGTACTTCGGTACTCGTCAAAAATCAGGAACAAATTTCGAAAATGCGGGAGTAGCATCAAAACTAAAACCAATAGGTTCCTCTTACTTCCGGTCCCAGGGCCGATGGCATTTCTCTAGGGACTCTCCATGTTAAAGCGCTGGATCTTTAGGCTGGAAAAAATGTTTTGTCGTGCATTTCACAAGTGCATCCATCAAGCAACACCGATATTTATTAGTTAAACATGATACATACTAGCCTCAGTGCTTACCGTATTCGATTGGACCAAAATTTGACGTCGCAGGATTTTTTTTTTTTTGAAATTTGGCCTATGGTGAAAGATACGACTTTTTTGTGTTAGCAGAGGCTCCCATGGGCGCCCTAAAGCCATCACTCAATGCTTGTAGCTGTGGATGGATAATAAATACTAAGCTGAGTCATAATCTCTCAACATGGTGTTATAGCCATATTACTTTTCGCTATATAGTCGAAATCGTTTAACATGAGATCCTATTGGGGAAAAGGAACTTGAGTGAATATGAACTGCTTCCGCTCAAACTATTTCAGTCTCCCTCGCCAAACAGTGAGGTACTCTGACCGCAAAGCAAGTTATAACAAAAACACGGCGATCTCAATATTACTTGTTTCCATGTCAACGTTGCCACTGGCCTAATGATAAACATACAGATTCTTGCCACTTAAAGAAAAATCGTCAAAAATCAGATAAAAATGCTAAAATGCATACTTTTCGCGAACTAATTGCCAAGAAGCATCTACAGATGACTTAATGCATTAATCAGGCGGATGTTGTCAGGTTATGGCGCTAGAACCCTGCGAAATGGGACACTTTTGCGGGGCCGCCAGTGATGAGTGAACGGAGATTGTGTACACATTGAAAAAATCGTCAAAAATCAACAAAACATGCTAGACCTGTGACCTTGGCCCCGAATGGTAGGGAACATTCATCTTCAGAGAACTAGTAAAAAAACACCTTTGTCGCTATATAACTTCGCCTGCAGTGTTCTTGTCCTCGGTCTCCGTGTCTCCGCAATGATAAACTAATGCAACTTTTGGCCATTTCGCCAAGCCATAGCTGAAGGACTATACTTTTTATAGCCTAGCTCTTTAATGCAATGTGTTGTGACAGTGAACTTTGCCCCATTACTACTTGGACGCTTAGTTTGGCCGCTAGAGCGCTCGCAAGAGTTGCATCCCCCTTTACTGAGGCTCCCATTATGAGCGAACGGCGATATCGACCGCCACACATTCGGGTTGCGATGGCCGCCGTTCGCTTAATAGCGACGCTAGAGAGTCGGGACTGGTTGCAAAATACACGCTCTTTGACCCACTGAGTTCTTGTTTGTTAAGACGACATATCATAGATATGTCGTCTTATGTCGGAAGGACGATTTTTTGAACAACAATGTTTGTTTGTTTGCATTTTTTCGCTTTTGTTCGTACCCTCTACTGACCTAACGACAACAGCTATCGTTCACCAACTTTTATAGAAATGTGGCATGTCCGAACCTCTTTAATTTTCAAGTGATGGACTTCCCAATGTCAAAGGTCAAAGGTCAAGGCCGTCCGGTTAAAGGAAAAACGTAAAAGTGCTAAGGCTTTCTTAATATTTGTCCTAAAGAGATGCGACTAGCGTCAAAATGTTCCACTGATTAGGGGAAACAACTTTAATATAGATACTTTTTTTGCGCGTAGGAAGAAGTTTCGCGCAAAATGACGTCATAGTTCACCTTGTCCTTATGTTCAAATTAGATGCACGTTGTTTTCCCTCTTAAACTTTCTCAATCGTCGTCAACCTCCAATGATGTATTCGGAAAGTCGGTATGACCCATTTCCCTAAGAAAAATTCGCCGTGAATGACGTCACACGACGTCAAAAAAAAAAAAAAATTTAAATACGATGTAAATTCACTGTATAATTAATATTGGGAATAGAGAGATCGGATTCGAGTCACAGGACGTCTAATTCGACGGCCTAGTTGTTTCTTAGTTAAAAAAACATATTTTCTATTTTACTTTTCCCGCTAGAGGGCCAAACATCCCTTATGGGGATTCCCATGTTGAAGTCGGGCACCGGATCCAGACCGCCTGTTCGCGAGGGCAGTGACTGGACGGTTCGCGATAAGACTCCGTGTTGTTTATATATTGTGATGTGATTTATCGGGAGAGCCGTCGGCCGCAGTCATGGGAAGGGAGCAGGTTGAACACCACTAAATAGACCGTCCGCCCCACTCCCTTCCACCAGGGTCATGCACTGATCCCTTCCACCGCCTTCGCCCTCACTCGTCAGAATCATACACTCCTGCCCCCCCCCCCCCTCCACGTCGTCCACTCGCACCCGTGTCCCCCCCTTTCAGACCCTAAGGCA